>JAVIAB010000046.1:6441040-6708540 GCA_032433765.1 Megaustenia siamemsis
TATTACTACAGATGCTACTACAGCTACCATTACTAATACAACTAATGAAACTACAACTAATGAAAACTACTGCTGTTACTATTGTTACATGGGTAACAACAACAAGTACTACAACTACTTCTATTACAACAACTACTAAAACTGCTACTATTACTGCAACTACTGCTACAATAAATACTGATATTAGCTACTACAACTGCTGCTACAACAACTACTAATATTAGCTACTACAACTACTGCTACAACAAATACTGATATTAGCAACTACAACTACTGCTACAACAACTACTACTATTAGCTAATACAACTACTGCTACAACAACTACTACTATTAGCTAATACAACTACTGCTACAACAACTACTGATATTAGCAACTATAACTACTGCTACAACAACTACTGCTATTAGCTACTACAACTATCTGCTACAAACAACTACTGATATTAGTTACTATAACTACTGCTACAACAATTACTGCTATTAGCTACTACAATTACTACAACTACTGCTACAAACAACTACTGATATTAGTTACTACAATTACTACAACTACTACTGCTACAACAACTACTGATATTAGTTACTACAATTACTACAACTACTGCTACAACAACTACTGATATTAGTTACTACAATTACTACAACTACTGCTACAAACAACTACTGATATTAGTTACTACAATTACTACAACTACTGCTATAACAACTACTGATATTAGTTACTATAACTACTGCTACAACAACTACTAATAATAGCTACTACAACTACTGCTACAACAACTACTGCTATTAGCTAATACAACTACTGCTACAACAACTACTGATATTAGTTACTATAACTACTGCTACAACAATTACTGCTATTAGCTACTACAATTACTACAACTACTGCTACAAAAACTACTGATATTAGTTACTATAACTACTGCTACAACAACTACTAATAATAGCTACTACAACTACTGCTACAACAATTACTGCTATTAGCTATTACAATTACTACAACTACTGCTACACAACTACTGATATTAGTTACTATAACTACTGCTACAACAACTACTAATAATAGCTACTACAACTACTGCTACAACAACTACTGATATTAGTTACTACAATTACTACAACTACTGCTACAACAACTACTGATATTAGTTACTATAACTACTGCTACAACAATTACTGCTATTAGCTACTACAATTACTACAACTACTGCTACAAACAACTACTGATATTAGTTACTACAATTACTACAACTACTGCTACAACAACTACTGATATTAGTTACTACAATTACTACAACTACTGCTACAACAACTACTGATATTAGTTACTACAATTACTACTGCTACAACAACTACTAATAATAGCTACTACAACTACTGCTACAACAACTACTGCTATTAGCTAATACAACTACTGCTACAACAACTACTGATATTAGTTACTATAACTACTGCTACAACAATTACTGCTATTAGCTACTACAATTACTACAACTACTGCTACAAAAACTACTGATATTAGTTACTATAACTACTGCTACAACAACTACTAATAATAGCTACTACAACTACTGCTACAAACAATTACTGCTATTAGCTATTACAATTACTACAACTACTGCTACAACAACTACTGATATTAGTTACTATAACTACTGCTACAACAACTACTAATAATAGCTACTACAACTACTGCTACAACAACTACTGATATTAGTTACTACAATTACTACAACTATTGCTACAACAACTACTGATATTAGTTACTATAACTACTGCTACACACAATTACTGCTATTAGCTACTACAATTACTACAACTACTGCTACAAAAACTACTGATATTAGTTACTATAACTACTGCTACAACAACTACTGCTATTAGCTACAACAACTACTGCTAACACAATACTAATATTAGCTAGTACAACTACTGCTACAACAACTACTGATATTAGCTACTATAAGTACTGCTACAACAACTACTAATATTAGCTACTACAACAACTACTAATAATAGCTACTATAACTGCTGCTACAACTACTACTATTAGCTACTACAACTACTGCTACAACAACTACTAATATTAGCTACTACAACTACTGCTACAACAACTACTAATATTAGCTACTACAACCACTGCTACAACAACTACTAATATTAGCTACTACAACTACTGTTACAACAACTACTAATATTAGCTACAACAACTACTGCTACAACAACTACTAATATTAGCTACAACAACAACTACTGCTACATACCTACACATCTTCGATAATATACAATGACGATCAATGATAATCTGTATTTTTTAGCTTCAGATAGGTCTCTTCTAGTATTTCTATTTCTTTGTTCTAGCGTCCCGCGTTCTGTCAAAAGCAGGCAATCAACAAATTCTCATTTGAAGTCGCTAAGATTAAACTGTTGCTTCATACATCTCTTAGACAGAGAGCATTTATATTTCCTGGATGACTTATTTACTTTTATTCTTTTCTTTGATTTGTCCTTGTTTGTGAAGTTGTTTCGGCTTATTTTTTTACGGTATGGGATAGCCAGTCCCATGCCCAACCCAAAGCGAAGACGATGTCGCTGGATAGGACACACACTGCGGAAGCTAACTGAGAGTATTACACAAGAGGCCCTTTTTTGGGAATTCCGAGGGGTAAAGACAAAGAGGAAGAAAAAGGAATTCTTGGAGAAGACAGATACAGGCAGAGATAACGATGATGGGGAAGACATGGGATGATCTTAAAATAATGGCACGAAACAGAACGACGTAGAAAGTGTTTGTAGAGGAACTATGCTACAGGGAACTGAAAGTTTTTGTCGAAGACATGTGCTCCACGGGGAGCTGAAAGTGTTTGTTGAAGACCTACGCTCCACAGTGAGCTGAAAGTGTTTGTTGAAGACATGTGCTCCACAGGGAGTTGAAAGTGTTTGTTAAAGACATGTGCTCCACAGGGAGCTGAAAGTGTTTGTTAAAGACCTATGCTCCACAGGGAGCTGAAAGTGTTTGTTAAAGACCTATGCTCCACAGGGAGCTGAAAGTGTTTGTTGAAGACATGTGCTCCACAGGGAGCTGAAAGTGTTTGTTAAAGACCTATGCTCCACAGGGAGCTGAAAGTGTTTGTTGAAGACCTATGCTCCACAGGGAGCTGAAAGTGTTTGTTGAAGACATGTGCTCCACAGGGAGATGAAAGTGTTTGTTGAAGACCTATGCTCCAGAGGGAGCTGAAAGTGTTTGTTGAAGACATGTGCTCCACAGGGAGCTGAAAGTGTTTGTTGAAGACCTACGCCCCACAGTGAGCTGAAAGTGTTTGTTGAAGACCTACGCTCCACAGGGAGCTGAAAGTGTTTGTTGAAGACCTATGCTCCACAGGGAGCTGAAAGTGTTTGTTGAAGACATGTGCTCCACAGGGAGCTGAAAGTGTTTGTTAAAGACTTATGCTCCACAGTGAGCTGAAAGTGTTTGTTGAAGACCTATGCTCTACAGGGAGCTGAAAGTGTTTGTTGAAGGCCTATGCTCCACGGGGAGCTGAAAGTGTTTGTTGAAGACCTATGCTCCAGAGGGAGCTGAAAGTGTTTGTTGAAGACCTATGCTCCACAGGGAGCTGAAAATGTTGGTTAAAGACCTATGCTCCACGGGGAGCTGAAAGTGTTTGCTGAAGACCTATGCTCCACAGGGAGCTGAAAGTATTTGTTAAAGACCTATGCACCACAGGGAGCTAAAAGTGTTTGTTGAAGACCTATGCTCCACAGGGAGCTGAAAGTGTTTGTTGAAGACCTACGCGCCACAGTGAGCTGAAAGTGTTTGTTAAAGACCTATGCTCCACAGGGAGCTGAAAGTGTTTGTTAAAGACCTATGCTCCACAAGGAGCTGGAAGTATTTGTTGAAGACCTATGCTCCACAGTGAGCTGAAAGTGTTTGTTGAAGACCTACACTCCACAGGGAGCTGAAAGTGTTTGTTGAAGACCTACTCCACAGGGAGCTGAAAGTGTTTGTTGAAGACCTACACTCCACAGGGAGCTGAAAGTGTTTGTTGAAGACCTATGCTCCACAGGGAGCTGAAAGTGTTTGTTGAAGACCTACGCTCCACAGGGAGCTGAAAGTGTTTTTTGAAGACCTACACTCCACAGGGAGCTGAAAGTGTTTGTTGAAGACCTACGCTCCACAGGGAGCTGAAAGTGTTTGTTGAAGACCTACGCTCCACAGGGAGCTGAAAGTGTTTGTTGAAGACCTATGCTCCACAGGGAGCTGAAAGTGTTTGTTAAAGACCTATGCTCCACAGGGAGCTGAAAGTGTTTGTTAAAGACCTATGCTCCACAGGGAGCTGAAAGGTAAAAGAGAATTAAACTATTACTGTGGCCGGTATGTTAAATGTCCTTGAACCTTTCTGAACTAGAATCTCCATTCATCTAGAGATAGTTTCACAATGAGAACTTCGTACCTACCACCCTGAGCGTCTAGTGAACCGCCTAAACCAAAATGTACACGAATCGTCTACTAATCACGTCAAGCTTCTAACATACCATTTTTTCTTTTTTTTTTTCAATTTTCCTCGCAACCAGCTTTACTGCAGCTTCGCATTTTTATGCATTCACTTGCATTTCTTTGCCTTAACCCCAAAATGTACACCCCCAAGAGAATTGCATTGCTGGGCCGATCGAAAAGACCTCGAGCTTCCTTGGGTAGTCTTTGTACAAGCATTTCAAATCTGTAGGAAAGTGTTGTCTCTTGTTTTATTTTGTGAAGCGGGGGCCAGGTTACCTAGCTGGCGAGAAATAACAAATAATCATCATCAAGTACCGGGCCTGCTGGCGTAGGTGATCATGTCTCTCCACAACTTTCGATCTCGACAGTTATTTATCATTTCTGTTGTTGGCCTTCTGCCAAGCCATTCTCTTAAGCTGTCTGGTATTTTTTTCTCTTTGCTTCCCCGCTTCGTCCCTCAATTTTCCCAGTTGTTACAATATATTCCAGTTGTTCTCTTCTCATTACATGGCCAAAAATGATGTTTGTATCTTCCTAATATTGGAAATTAGCTCTCTTTTTGCTTTGGCCTCTTTCAGAACGTTTTCATTACTCTTCTTAGCTGTCCATGGTATTCTCAAACATTCTTATGTACAACCACATTTCTACAGACTTCAGTTATTTTCTTGTCTGTTGTCCTATTGTCCATGAATCACATCCATATGTTAAGACTGGCTCTACATAATATTTAAGAACTCTTTTTCTTGTTTCTATTGTCAAAAATAGGAAATAATAATAATAATAAATGATTATTATTATAGAGGGAAACTTCCGAGGCGATAATCAGCAAATCATTTCAGATTAAGAGATATGTTAACACCACTCGGAAAAAATGACAAATAATCAACAACAGAAAACAAATACAAAAGCAATATATGGACCAAAGCAGGATCGAACACGTACTCCTTAGCACAGCGCCTTGCCACGAGAAGCCAAACGCTAGGAAACACTGCTAACTCGGCTAACGTGATTGTCTGGACAGGTTAACGGTTCACGTCATGATGTTACACTTATCCCAGCATCTTTTCTACAAACAACTGGGAAGATTCCACTCTCAATAATTCTCTAGCTGCTATCACCTCTATCTCTTCACATTGTTCCAATAACTGTTAGGAAATGTCCATTGCTCATGTGATAATGCCACTGTAATTAATTATATTGTGTAAGTAAAGTAAAGAAGTAAACAGCCCTGTCACGCCAAGTGGCGTGTAGGCAATATGGTGTTAGTGACCATCAATTTTACAGACCTTCAGCACATGATTTTTGGGGTAATGTGGTCGTATTACGCCCATGCCGCTTTACTTTCCCAGAAAAAAATCCGGTACACATGTAAGGCTGGGTTAACCCTGAAGCCGTCGGTTGGAATACTTATATTGTGTAGTATATTATTAATATTATATTAATATTATTTATATGGTAATTGTATTGTGTAATGGTAATGTTGTGTCCATATAGCTGCTGGAGCTACTGAGTTTAGTGCTCTGTGCACTACGAGAGCTGTGTTTTTCATCCGGATCGTGTTTCGATATTCCGATCGCTTAAGATGAATCATGATATCATATGACGAAGGACAGTTACACAGCGTTCAATTTCGGTGCCGCCTGGCCTTTTGTCTTTTAGCGTGTGTTGTAGCTGCTATAGTGGGGATTGCAGTAATTTTTATTTGTTTGGATCTTTCAATGAGAAGAGTTTTAATTCGAATGATTCCACTGGTATTGGCGGTTGAGCAGTAATGGATTTTAATTTGTTTGCAGTGATACCGGGGCCTTCGACTAACTATAACCATAACATAACCATAACAATTCTGTCACTATCTACTGGTGACTATTATTCCTATTTTTATATGGTGGATAGGCGGCGGGAACAATTGAAGGCTATGCATGAAAAGTGTTCCTTGTTGCAGTTTCCTCATATTCCAAGTCCGGCTTGTTGCAGGAGCTACTGAGTTAAGTGCTCTGTGCACACCGTGAGCTGTGTGTCTCATCCGTTTTGATCATGTTTCGATATTCCAATTGTTTACGATGAATGATGATATCGTATGACAGAAAACAGTTGGCTGTGTTCACTTTCTGCGCGGTTTCGCCTTTTGTCTTTTGGCGTGTGCTAAAACTGCTATGATGGGGACTACAGTTACCTTTCTTTGTTTGGGAGATGAGATTCGGATGATTCCACTGCCACGGGCGGTTGAGCAATTATGGATTTTAATTCGTTTGCAGTGATACCGGGACCTTCTATAACAAAATTCCTGTTTTACATTTAACTGCTAGTAGACAACTTAATGTTATCTTAATTCACATTTAACTGCTAGTAGACAACTTAATGTTATCTTAATTCTAGTAATCTCTCCTGTCTCTAATTATGTGATATCAGTTATCTCAGTCCATATACTGTTACAACCAAACTTTTACACGAAATCAGAGCGTTTTGTACTGCAGGAACTATAGAATATACAGAAAAGATTAACTTAATTGACAAATATCAAATAAAATTATAATTATGAACTTTTCTTTACATGAAAACAGTAAAATCGGACAACAGACCACCAAACTGAGTCTCGTAGGCTACAAGGGTTAAACCATACTGATGTAAGCGACAGCGCAGTGTTTCTACGTTCATTTAACGCCCTTCTGAAGATGTACACTGGGATGTACACTGGGATGTACACTGGGATGTACACTGGGATGTACACTGGGATGTACACTGGGAAGTACACTGGAGTGTGCACGCTTGTGTGCGTTTTGACAGACGGTTGGTGGCAAGCAATCATGATAAGTCAGTAGTTTTGCAAAAACATATGAGTGTCTTCGGTTGGATGTTGGTTTGTTGAACAGCTTCTATCGTGGCTGAATCTGCCAATGTTGTATAGAAAGATTCGACAGGAGTATAAACAAGACGTGTTCATGGAGACAAATAATAATAAATGAATATTATTATAGAGGGAAATTTCCGAGGCGATAATTCAGGGAATCATTGGAGGAAGACGTATGTTTACAGCACTCAGATAAAATGACGAATAAACAACAACAGAAAAAAAAACAAAGAACAAAATAAGGTCCGAAGCAGGATTGAACCCGCACTCCTTGTCACTGCGCCACGAGAAGCCGAACGCTAGGGAATACTGCCACTCAGTTAACTAAAAAATTAGCTATCGTGGACTATGTCTTTCACGCAGGTATTCTCATGACTATTAACATAGGGTTACGATCACGGCTCGGGAACAAATTGTATGTCTTTACTTTCCTATTAAGACAAGTGAAGCCTGGCCATGTCTCCTTTCTCCTGCACCGTTTGTATTCTGAAGTTGATGTCAGCGCAGCTTGTAATATTGCTGTGTCACTTTCTATTTTTGTTCTCCATGTGCTACGATCTGATGCCAGACTTTCCCAGTTTCTTTCACAGATAGGGAATTCACTCAAGGAAACCCTGCAAACATCTTTATATCTCAGCACTGGTCTGCCCTTTGCTATACTTCCGTCAAGGGAACTTTTAATATTCTTCTAAGAAATTCCATCTCTGTTTCATCTAAAAGTCTTTTAATTTGTTTGTCTACTGTTCATGATTCGCTTCTATAGGTCAGAATAGGCTCTATATAGCACCGATGAACTCTCTTTCCCACTTCTATTGACATAGACTTGTGGTACAAGACGTTTTTAATTTTCTGAAGTGCTATTTTGTCCTGAGCTATTCTACTTTTTGGGAGCCGCGATAGCTCAGTGGTTAGTGAACTGGACTACAAAGGACAAGAGGTAGGGTTCGATCCCAACCGTCGGCTACCGGTACACCCAGCCTTTAATGGGTACCGAAATTTTTTCTGGGAAAGTAAAGCGGCACGGGCGTATGGTCACTAACACCATATTCCCTATACGCCACTTGGCGTGACGGAGGTACTTTACTTTACTTTTATTCAACTTATTATTTCTGTGGTGCATCTTCCATCTGATGTTACTATTGTGCTGAAGTATTTGACGCGTTGCACTTGTTTCAGATTTGTCCTGTTTATTTTTATGCTGCATGATGGTGATGATTGTTTCTTTGATATGACAATTATTTTTGATTTCTTATTATTCACACAAATACACGTACAAATACATATAAAGGAATGTTGCGCTTGAGTAAAGACACTCGAGACAGAGTGGTTGTGGGTTCAAATCCCGGCTGCACCTGTTTCGATGTTTATCTATGATTTATCTCTGTGGCAACCACCCCTGGTCTCAGCAGCGAGGCCCGGCTTCAAACGTCAATTACTCATCGACGGAAAAAATATGAGTACCTCCGAAGTTGGAGTTATCTGCCTGTGCGGCGAGGGAACCCAGTGCACATGGTTGGCAGGGAAAACGAATCAGCACGCAAATTCAGTTCCTAGTCTCTAGGGACTTCGGCAGATATGAAAGCTGCCGAAAGCAAAAGAAAATAAACAAATACAAATACATCCGTATATAAACAAATACATCCGTATATAAACAAATACATCCGTATATAAACAAATACAAATGCATCCGTATATAAACAAATACAAATACATCCGTATATAAACAAATACAAATACATCCGTATATAAACAAATACATCCGTATATAAACAAATAAAAATGCATCCGTATATAAACAAATACAAATACATTCGTATATAAACAAATACAAATACATCCGTATATAAACAAATACAAATACATCCGTATATAAATACAAACGCCATCCAGGAAAGAGAAGGGCTCTCTGTCTAAGAGACGTATGACGCAAGCCGGAGAAAGCCTTAAGGAGTCCGGATTGCCGACTCACCCTTTGTCTACCAGGAAACCCTCCAGAATTGGCACCTGGGATGTACATACCCTTAACAAACAGGGAAAAGCTGCATAGGTGGAAGCAGAAATTACAAACTACAAGATATATATTCTGGGAATGTGTGAAACAAAATGGCTGGGAACGGAAATAATAAAACTAAATACAGGAGAGATGATTTTATCATCAGGACACCAGGAAACTGGAGCACAACATAGCGAAGGGGTAACTATAATACTATCAAGGAATGTACAGAAAACACTAATAGAATGGGAAGCAGTAGGACCAACACTAATGAGAGCAACATTTAAAACAACCAAAAACAAAATAAAATTACACATTATCCAATGCTATGCACCAACCAAAGATAAGGATGATTTAGTTAAAGATGATTTCTATAAACAGCTACAATGTCAGATGGATGCAAGACGAGCCAAGAGCTCGTATTATAATCTTGATGGGAGACCTAAATGCTAAAGTAGGATCAGACAACAGAGGCTTCGAAGAGATTATGAGAAAACATGGACTTGGAGATATAAACGAGAATGGAGAGATATTTGTGAATTTCTGCGCCCTTAATCAAGAGAGCCTAGCAGAAACAATATTCCAACATAAAAGAATACACATAGCTACATGGGTGTCACCAGATCATAGAACGGAAAATCAAATTGATCACATATGTATTAATAATAAGTTTAAGTCATCCTTACAGGATGTAAAAGTATATAGAGGGGCAGATGTAGCTTCTGACCATCATCTTCTGTTAGCCAAACTTAAAATTAAACTAAAAAGGTAATTTACAACGAATAAGGGTAGAAAGTATTTCAATGTAGGGTTTCTTAAAGAACAAGGAATTAAAGATAAATTCGCAGTCACAATATCAAACAAATACCAAGTCCTCCAACAACTAGAAAATGCAATAAATATAGAAGATCATTGGAAACAGGTAAAAGATTAATGGAAAGAGACATGCGAAGAAACACTGGGGAAAAGAGAATGCCAGAATAAGGCATGGATGACAGCAGAGACCCTGGATAAAATTAAAGAAAGAAAGAATAAGAAAGCAGACATAAATAAAAGCAAAACGAGAAGTAATAAAGCCAAGACACAGGAAGCTTACACAGAGGTGAACAAAGAAGTGAGAAGATGCATTAAAAGGGATAAGAGGAAATATATAGATGACCTAGCTAAAGAGGCAGAAGAAGCAGCAAATAAAGGGAATATGAAAGAACTGTACAAAAGCACAAAGAAATTAAGTGGAAAAAACAAACAGATCAATGCCTTTATTAAAGATAAGAAAGGAAATCTGCTTAATAATATAAGGGAACAACTGGAGAGATGGAAAGAGCACTTTGATGAACTTTTGAACAGACCCGGCTCCAATAACCCTCCAGATATACTACCAGCAGAAGAAGAGTTACACGTTAACTGCGGAAAACCAAGCAAAGAAGAACTAATGAAAGCCATCAAACTATTAAAAAATGGTAAAGCCACAGGACCAGATGAAATTCCTTCGGAAGCCATCAAAGCAGATATTAACACCTCTACCAAGATGCTACATAATCTATTAGATAAAATTTGGGAGAGAGAAGAAATACCTAAAGTCTGGAAAGAAGGTTATATGATCAAACTACCAAAGAAAGGAAGTTTACAGGAGTGCGCAAATTATAGGGGAATTATGCTACTATCAGTGCCAGGAAAAATATTAAGCAGAATCGTTCTGGAGAGACTAAAAGAGGCCATAGAGAAACATTTGAGAGATGAACAAGCAGGTTTTAGGAAGAACAGATCATGTGCTGATCAAATAACTACTCTACGTATAATAGTTGAACAAAGTTTAGAACTAAAATCCCCACTTTATATTGGATTCATAGATTACGAAAAGGCATTTGATAGTTTAGACAGAAGAATGCTTTGGAAGTTGCTGAGTCATTACGGAATTCCCATAAAGTTGATTAACCTGATAAAAACAATGTATGAAGGAACACAATGTAGTGTGGTGCATGAAGGACATCTTACAGAATCATTTGAAATAAGAACAGGAGTAAGGCAAGGATGCCTTCTGTCTCCATTTCTCTTTCTACTGGCCATAGATTGGATTATGAAAATAACTCAAAACAACAGAAATGGAATCCAGTGGTCACTGACCAAACAACTTGATTATTTAGACTTTGCTGATGACTGATGCTCCACTGGGAGCTAAAAAGGTAGAAGATGGAGAAGAAAAGTACAAATACATATACATTTACACATACATAACATAAATACATATACATACACAAATACATATATAAATACATATATAAATACATAAAAATACATATTCAAACACATGTAAAAATATATATACAAACAAATATACAAATATATATATACAAATATATATATATAAATACATATATAAATACATATACAAATACATATACAAATACAAATATAAATACATATACAAATACATATATAAATATATATACAAATACATATACAAATACAAATATAAATACATATATAAATACAATTATAAATATATATACAAATACATATACAAATACATATACAAATACATATACAAATATAAATACATATACAAATACATATACAAATACATATATAAAACATATACAAATACATATACACATACATATATAAATACATATACAAATGAGACGTGAGTCTCCAACCATCTGATACCGTCACCGTACCTCACTACCCATAGAGGGTTAGACATCAGATCTCACTTCCCAGAGAGGGCTAGAAATCAGATCTCACTACCAAGAGAGGGCTAGACATCACATCTCACTACCCAGAGTGGGCTAGACATCAGATCTCACTACCCAGATAGGGCTAAACATCAGATCTCACTACCCAGAGAGGGGTAGACATCAGATCTCACTACCCAGAGAGGGCTAGACATCAGATCTCACTACCCAGAGAGGGCTAGACATCAGATCTCACTACCCAGAGAGGGCTAGACATCAGATCTCACTACCCAGAGAGGGCTAGACATCAGATCTCACTACCCAGAGAGGGCTAGAAATCAGATCTCACTACCCAGATAGGGCTAGACATCAGATCTCAATACCCAGAGAGGGCTAGACATCAGATCTCACTACCCAGAGTGGGCTAGACATCAGATCTCACTACCCAGAGAGGGCTAGACATCAGATCTCACTAACCAGAGAAGGATAGACATTAAATCTCACTACACAGAGAGGGCTAGACATCAGATCTCACTATCTTGAGAGGGCTAGACATCAGATCTCACTACCCAGTTAGTCCTAGACATCAGATCTCACTACCCAGAGAGGGCTAGATATCGAATCTCACTACCCAGAGAGGGCTAGACATCAGATCTCACTGCCTAGAGAGGGCTAGATATGGAATCTCACTACCCAGTTAGTCCTAGACATCGAATCTGATTACCCAGTTAGCCCTCGAAATCGAATCTGATTACCCAGTTAGTCCTAGACATCGAATCTGATTACCCAGTTAGTCCTAGACTTCGAATCTGATTACCCAGTTAGTCCTAGACATCGAATCTGATTACCCAGTTAGTCCTAGACATCGAATCTCACTACCCAGTTAATCCTAGACATCGAATCTGATTTCCCAATTAGTCCTAGACATCAGATCTCACTACCCACAGAGGTCTAGATATCGAATCTCACTGCCCTTAGAGGGCTAGACATCAGATCTCACTGCCTAGAGAGGGCTAGATATGGAATCTCACTACCCAGTTAGTCCTAGACATCGAATCTGATTACCCAGTTAGCCCTCGAAATCGAATCTGATTACCCAGTTAGTCCTAGACATCGAATCTGATTACCCAGTTAGTCCTAGACTTCGAATCTGATTGCTCAGTTAGTCCTGGACATCGAATCAGATTACCCAGTTAGTCCTGGACATCGAATCAGATTACCCAGTTAGTCCTAGACGTCGAATCTGATTACCCAGTTAGTCCTAGACATCGAATCTGATTACCCAGTTAGTCCTAGACATCGAATCTGATTACCCAGTTAGTCCTAGACATCGAATCTGATTACATAGTTAGTCCTAGACATCGAATCTCACTACCCAGTTAGTCCTAGACATCGAATCTGATTTCCCAGTTAGTCCTAGACATCGAATCTGATTACCCAGTTAGTCCTAGACATCGAATCTGATTTCCCAGTTAGTCCTAGACATCGAATCTGATTACCCAGTTAGTCCTAGACATCAGATCTCACTACCCAGAGAGGGCTAGATATAGAATCTCACTACCCAGAGAGGGCTAGACATCAGATCTCACTACCTAGAGAGGGCTAGATATGGAATCTCACTACCCAGTTAGTCCTAGACATTGAATCTGATTACCCAGTTAGCCGTCGAAATCGAATCTGATTACCCAGTTAGTCTTGACATCGAATCTGATTACCCAGTTAGTCCTAGACTTCGAATCTGATTACCCAGTTAGTCCTAGACTTCGAATCTGATTACCCAGTTAGTCCTAGACATCGAATCTGATTACCCAGTTAGTCCTAGACATCGAATCTGATTAACCAGTTAGTCCTAGACGTCGAATCTCACTACCCAGTTAGTCCTAGACGTCGAATCTCACTACCCAGTTAGTCCTAGACGTCGAATCTCACTACCCAGTTAGTCCTAGACATCGAATCTGATTACCCAGTTAGTCCTAGACATCGAATCTGATTACCAGTTAGTCCTAGATGTCGAATCTCCTTACCCAGTTAGTCCTAGACATTGAATCTGATTACCCAGAGACCGGGGTAAAGCCGCGAAGAAACCAGAGCTTGGATTTCTGAAAAATTCCCACCGCCAGTGATGGCGATCGAACCCAGGACCCTGTTGTTCAGAGGCCGACGTCTTACCTCTAGACCATATCATCCCCCAGCTTTTCTTCGATGTTATCCTTTTCCTGGCGGTTTTAAATAAGTAAAACCGAACGTGAATGAAATAATAGATGACGATGCACACACAAAAAGCAATAATTGTCTCTGGTGCACATCAATAACTGAACATTGTGGCTGGAAGACGCTAACGGGAATGTAGAATTGAATGCATGAGAGAAAGAACTCACAAACAGATCTCATTTGTTCTCCAAATCCTGTAAAGGGCCGATCACTAAAGACCCTTGAAGGTTACCTAGCCATTTTCTTCCCCCATTGCTCTTCGATGTCAATGCCTTTGTTTCTGGTAATTCCCTCCCTTGTCTCTTGATGCTATTTTGTTATTTTATCTCCCTTGCGAGTTCCGGGATAATGGCAGCTGGATCTTTTGATGTTCTAGGGCCCGATTCCGTGGAGTTTAAAGAAGAATAGAGGCGGGGCAGTCTTCCCAGGGTGTGGGCTTTTGTTCTAGGGGACTGTGCGTGAAAAGGAGCATCGCCCCAACACCTGTCCGACAATTTGTAGTAGGAGAACTGGAAGCGGTGATGATGGTGGAGTGGAGAGAGTTCGTGATTGGATTCTTGATATCCAGACTCTAATTAGTTTCTAGGAAGAGTGGATTGTCAGGGGAAGAAACTCCGATGTGAAACTTAAACTTTCCGGATTTAAAAAGGAGCAGTTTCTATCATCCAGAAATCATCCAGAATTGGCACCTGGAATGTTCGTACCCTTAACGAACAGGGAAAAGCGGCACAAGTGGCAGCAGAAATGAACAACTACAAGATAGATATTCTGGGAATGTGTGAAACAAGATGGCTGGGAGCGGAGAGAATAAAATTGAATACAGGGGAGATGATTTTATCATCAGGACACCAGGAACCAGGAGCACAACATAGCGAAGGGGTAGCTATAATGCTATCAAAGAATGCACAGAAGACACTAATAGAATGGGAGGCAGTGGGACCAAGACTGGTGAGAGCAACATTTAGAACAACCAAAAACAAAATAAAATTACACATTATACAATGCTATGCACCAACCAACGATAAAGATGACTCAGTTAAAGATGATTTTTATAAACAGCTACAATGCCAGATGGATGCAAGACGAGCCAAGGATATTATAATCTTGATGGGAGACCTAAATGCTAAGGTAGGATCAGACAACAGAGGCTTTGAAGAGATTATGGGAAAACATGGACTTGGAGATATAAACGAGAATGGAGAGATATTTGTGAATTTCTGCGCCCTTAATCAAATGAGCCTAGGAGGAACAATATTCCAACATAAAAGAATACACAAAGCTACATGGGTGTCACCAGATCATAGAACGGAAAATCAAATTGATCACATATGTATTAATAATAAGTTTAAGTCATCCTTACAGGATGTAAAAGTATATAGAGGGGCAGATATAGCTTCTGATCATCATCTTCTGTTAGCCAAACTTAAAATTAAATTAAAAAGGTATACTACAACGAATAAGGGCAGAACGTATTTCAATGTAGGGTTTCTTAAAGAACAAGGAATTAAAGATAAATTCGCAGTCACAATATCAAACAAATACCAAGTCCTCCAACAACTAGAAAACACAATAAATATAGAAGATCATTGGAAACAGGTAAAAAATATATGGAAAGAGACATGCGAAGAAACACTGGGGAAAAGAGAACGCCAGAATAAGGCATGGATGACAGCAGAGACTCTGGATAAAATTAAAGAAAGAAAGAACAAGAAAGCAGACATAAATAAAAGCAAAACAAGAAGTAATAAAGCCAAGACACAGGAAGCTTACACAAAGGTGAATAAAGAAGTGAGAAGATGCATTAAAAGGGATAAGAGGAAATATATAGATGAATTAGCTAAAGAGGCAGAAGAAGCAGCAAATAAAGGGAATATGAAGAACTGTACAACAGCACAAAGAAATTAGGTGGAAAATACAAACAGATCAACGCCTTTATCAAAGATAAGAAAGGAAATCTGCTTAGTAATATAAAGGAACAAATGGAGAGATGGAAGGAGCACTTTGAAGAACTTTTGAACAGACCTGGCTCAAATAATCCTCCAGATATACTACCAGCAGAAGAAGAATTACACGTTAACTGCGGAAAACCAAGCAAAGAAGAAATAATGAAAGCCATCAAACTGTTAAAAGATGGTAAAGCCACAGGACCAGATGAAATTCCTTCGGAAGCCATCAAAGCAGATATTATCACCTCTACCAAGATGTTACATAATCTATTGGATAAAATTTGGGAGAGGGAAGAAATACCTAAAGACTGGAGAGAAGGTTATATGATCAAACTACCAAAGAAAGGAAGTTTACAGGAGTGCACAAATTATAGGGGAATTATGCTACTATCAGTGCCAGGAAAAATATTAGGCAGAATCATTCTGGAGAGACTAAAAGAGGCTATAGAGAAACACTTGAGAGATGAACAAGCAGGTTTTAGGAAGAACATATCATGTGCTGATCAAATAACTACTCTACGTATAATAGTTGAACAAAGTTTAGAACTAAAATCCCCACTTTATATTGGATTCATAGATTACGAAAAGGCATTTGATAGTTTAGACAGAAGAATGCTTTGGAAGTTGCTGAGTCATTATGGAATCCCCATAAAGTTTATTAACCTGATAAAAACAATGTATGAAGGAACAAAATGTAGTGTGGTGCATGAAGGACAGCTTACAGAAGCATTTGAAATAAGAACAGGAGTAAGGCAAGGATGCCTTCTGTCTCCATTTCTCTTTCTACTGGCCATAGATTGGATTATGAAAATAACTCAAAACAACAGAAATGGGATCCAGTGGTCACTGACCAAACAACTTGATGATTTAGACTTTGCTGATGACATAGCTCTCCTATCACACAGCCACCAACAGATGCAAGATAAAATGAGTATATTAGATGAGAGATCACAACAGCTAGGACTAAAGATTAATAGAGATAAGACCAACATTATGAGAATTAATGCAGTTGGCAATAACCAAATAAAACTAAGAGAAATACCTCTACTAGACGTACAATCTTATATATATCTGGGCAGTAATATAGATAAAGAGGGAGGAACAGAAAACGATACCAAAATAAGGATATGAAAAGCAAGAGGAGCTTTCATTGCACTGGGAAACATATGGAAATCCAAAGAAATTAGGCTAAATACAAAAATACAAATTTTCAACTCCAATGTTAAGTCGGTTCTATTATATGGCTGTGAAACATGGAGAATAACAAAATTGACAATCACGAAGGTACAGACTTTCATTAATGGATGCTTGCGCAGAATAAAGGGATGGAAATGGCAGGACAAAGTCACAAACGTGGAATTATGGAAATGTACCGGTCAAATACCAGTGGATAAAGAAATACAGCGAAGACGATGGCGATGGATAGGACACACACTACGGAAACCAACTGAGAGTATTAAACAATAGGCCCTTTTTTGGAATCCCAGGGAAAAGACAAAGAGGAAGACCAAGGAATTCTTGGAGAAGACAGATTGAAGCAGAGATGAAGATGATGGGGAAGACATGGAATGATCTTAAAAGAATTGCAAAAAACAGAACGACTTGGAAAGTGTTTGTTGAAGACCTATGCTCCACTGGGAGCTAAAAGGTAGAAGAGAGAAGAGTTTCTATCATCATCATCATCATCATCAAGTACCGGGCCTACTAGCGTAGGTGATCTTGTCTCTACATAACTTTCGATCTCGACAGTTATTTATCATTTCTGTTGTTGACCTTCTGCCAAGCCAATTCCTTAAGCTGTCTAGTATTGTTTCTCTTTGTTTCCCTCTATCTCTTCGTCCCTCAATTTTCCCAGTTGTTACAATATATTCCAGTTGTTCTCTTCTCATTACATGGCCAAAAAATGATGATTGTTTCTTTCTAATATTGGAAATTGGCTCTCTTTTTGCTTTGATCTTTCAGAATATTTTCATTACTCTTCTTAGCTGCCCATAGTATTCTCAACATTCTTCTGTAAAACCACATTTCTACAGACTCCAGTGATTTTCTTGTCTGTTGTCCTATTGTCCCTGATTCACATCCATATGTTAAGATTGGCTCTACATAACATTTAAGAACTCTTTTTCTTGTTTCTATTGTCAAAAATGGATTGCATAGTATCTTCCTCATTAATGGAATGCTTCCTTTTGCCTGAGCCATTCTGCATCTCACCTCTTTGTACATCTTCCGTCTGAGCTTAACAAAGTTCCCAAATATTTAAATTCATTTACCTGTTTAAATATTGTTCCACTTGTCTTTATTTTGCACTGAGGTGATGTTATTTTCTTTGTTGTTACCTTCTGTTTCTATAAGAATTAATAATTTGGGACCACTATCGAGGTGAAATGTGATAGATGCATGGCAGGAAGCAGGATGGGAGATAATATCAGAAGTGTGGAATTGAAAAAAGAAGCTACGAGTAATTTTTGCCATAAAGTACATAAATAAACAGTAGATAAAATGGATTTGCAACGTGATGAGACAGAAGGACCAAAACACAACACAACAAGCCATCAATAAACGTTACGTGATAAACAGATTAAAGGGCCGATCACGAAAATGATGGATTGATGGAATCTTAGAAACACTAGAAAACATAACAGCAGGAGAGGCCAACATAAGAGCAAATGATGGATTGATGGAATATTAGAAACACTAGAAAACATAACGTCAGGAGAGGCCAACATAAGAACAAAAGATGGATTGATGGAATATTAGAAACACTAGAAAACATAACAACAGGAGAGGCCAACAGAAGAGCAAAAGATGGATTGATGGAATATTAGAAACACTAGGAAACATAACCCGGTAAACTGATACAGGGCGACTAACGACAAGCACAACTACTTACTTGAGTCTTTGCCCCAACATTTGTGAATTACTAGCCTGCTTCCTTGCGTTCATCAACTTATGAGTAAAGGAATACACCTCTTCGTCATCCGCCCTTAAACATGACGTTAAGTGGATGTGAATCCATTGCGTTGTGGCTTGTTGTAAAACTGATATTTGCACCTTTCAACCCAGCACATCCGACAACACCACGACACTTTTAGTACCGGGTTGCCTTCCCTCTTCGACTGCCACTGGCTTGGATAAATTAGACTGTTTAGTATGTTTCTAGAGGCACTGCGAAGAGGTGGCGTAGGGTCTGGGTGATTCTGGTTGACCAATCCTGACGGAAGACTTTCGTTGCGGGTCGCTACAGCCCCATAGTCCGCCATTGTCTCCGTCTGTTATTGGAACTCAATCACGTCTGGTCTGAACGTCTTAACAACTTGACCATTCTGCTCCCTACCCGCCCATCTTCTTTTTTTTTCTTTCTCTTTCCTTCCTCATTTGTCTTTCAGCGTAGATGGGTATACAATTTGCGGTCTTTTGCTCTTCTGTTCCCCTTTGCTGCCGTTATGTTTCCTAGTGTTTTTAATATTCCGTGGTTCCATCTTCTTCGTGGTCGACCCTTGGGTCTGGTGTTCTCACAACGTTTATTGTCAGTTAGTTGTGTTTTGATCTTTCTGCATTGTCACGTTGTTAAATCATTTTATCTGTTGTTTCTTTATATATTCTATGGCAGGGATTATTTCTAGCTTTTTTTATTTTCTCAGTTCTTCATTTCTGATCTTATCTCTCAGACTGTTTCCTGTCATTCGTCTAACACATTCCATCTCTGTAGACGTTATTTTTTCTTATTGTTCTTGCATCTAGGGTCCAGGTCTGGCATTGGTAGCACAACGTTAGTATGAAGATTGTATTTACCCATATTATTATTATCATTTTTATACACTACTACATACTATTTATTTACATGTATTTACCCATTGTAGTTACCCATCTACCATCATCATCATCGTGTGCCATACCGGTTGGCATAGGCGATCATGTCCTTCCACAATCTTCTATCTACAGTGCATCGTATCAGTTCTGCTGTTGACTGTTTTCCATGCCATGACACCAAGCTATCCAGTATTTTCTCTCTTTGTCGTCCGCGATCTCTCTTTCTTTTTATTTCGCCAGTTGTAACCAAGTATTCCAACTTTCCTTTTCTCATGATGTGCCCAAAAAATGTTGATTGTTTCTCTGTGGTGGGTTTTAGGAGTTCCCTTTTTGTGTTGGCCTCTTTGAGAACTTCCTCATTGGTCTTTTTAGCTGTCCAGGGAACTTTCAACATTCTTCTGAGAAATCCCATCTCTGTGGCCTCTAATCGTGTTTTCATTTGTTTGTCTACTGTCCATAATTCTGCCCATCTATAAACCTCATATTATTATAACGGATCTGTTTGGGAGCTGATCCTACCAACTGGCGTACATGCTCTTGTCTTGATACTCGTGTGATCTCCCCGCATTGCGGGCCATCAGGACAAACTCAACACGACCTGAGCGTCAGGCGAGGGCTTTTATGAGTGAGAGATCACAATCTTTCAATGTCAAAATATCTGGGAGAATTAACCAGATAAAATTGGTTGCCGTTATTCAGCGGTCAGAAATGGTTAAATTTCGGTTGAAGGAGCCGAGTTGTTGAAAATAGGTCATTCTGGAACTTAAGAGCTGACCTTATTTAAAGGGAATAAATTAAATCATGATTCTGAATAATGATCCTTTAGTGGGACTGTATAAGAGAAACAGGAGAGAAAGAATTGGAGAGGGGTTGAGAGAGGAAGATACAGCTGCGGAGATATAAAATGTAAAAGGTATGTAACAGGGAAAGGAAGAAAGTGGGGAAGAAAGGGAAATATGGAAAGAGAGAAATTGGGGAGTAAGAGAGAAATAGGGGAGAAAGAAATTAGGAGAGAAACAGAAACATTAGGAGAGAAGGATATAAATTTGCAGAGATGTAGAGAAATTAGGGAGAAAGAAAGAAATTTTGAAAGAAAGAGAAATTGAGGAGAAAATGAGAAATTGGGGAGTCGGATAAAAATTGGGGAGAAAGAGAAAAATTTGGAAAGAAAGAGAAATTGAGGGGAAAATGAGAAATTGGGGAGTAAGAGAAAAATTGGGGAGAAACAGAGAAATTGAGGAGAAACAGAGACATTGGGAGTAAGAGAGAAAAGAGGCAGAAAGAAAGAAACAGGAGGAGCAGGAAAGTAGTAAAGGATAAAGAGAGAAATGGGCGAGAAAAGGGTGTAAAGAGACAAAACCAGTTAACTATTATCTATCTATCTATCTATCTATCTATCTATCTATCTATCTATCTATCTATCTATCTATCTATCTATCTATCTATCTATCTATCTATCTATCTATCTATCTATCTATCTATCTATCTATCTATCTATCTATCTATCTATCTATCTATCTATCTATCTATCTATCTATCTATCTATCTATCTATCTATCTATCTATCTATCTATCTATCTATCTATCTATCTATCAATCTATCTATCTATCTATCTATCTATCTATCTATCTATCTATCTATCTATCTATCTATCTATCTATCTATCTATCTATCTATCTATCTATCTATCTATCTATCTATCTATCTATCTATCTATCTATCTATCTATCTATCTATCTATCTATCTATCTATCTATCTATCTATCTATCTATCTATCTATCTATCTATCTATCTATCTATCTATCTATCTATCTATCTATCTATCTATCTATCTATCTATCTATCTATCTATCTATCTATCTATCTATCTATCTATCTGTCTGTCTGTCTGTCTGTCTGTCTGTCTGTCTGTCTGTCTGTCTGTCTGTCTGTCTGTCTGTCTGTCTGTCTGTCTATCTATCTATCTATCTATCTATCTGTCTGTCTGTCTGTCTGTCTGTCTGTCTGCCCGTCTGTCTGTCTGTCTGTCTGGCTGCCTGTCTGTCTGTCTGGCTGCCTGCTTACCTGTCTGTCTGTCTGCATGCTTACCTGTCTGTCTGTCTATCAATCTGTAAGCCTGTCTGTCTGTCTATCTATCTATATCTATCAATCAATTTATTTACCTATCTGTCTGTCTGCTTATCTACCTATCTATCCAATTAATTATCTATCTGTCTCCTGTCAATCTATATGTCTGTCAATCTACCTGCATACACACACACACACACACACACACACATGTATTCAGATTCATATTCATAGAGAAAGTAGAAAGAAAGAAAGAAAGAAAGAAAGAAAGAAAGAAAGAAAGAAAGAAAGAAAGAAAGAAAGAAAGAAAGAAAGAAAGAAAGAAAGAAAGAAAGAAAGAAAGAAAGAAAGAAAGAAAGAAAGAAAGAAACACTTCACTACCCTATATACCCTAGAGACAAACAAAAACTCTATAACAAATGCAATTCAACCGGAACGTACTTCTATTCTTTCTGGTTTGTAACCGGTTACATGAATAAACTACATTTATCCGGAATATTTTTGGACATAATTAATTACATATTTTTGTGTATTAGTTCTAGCTGTTTTAGCTACCATCTCTCAACCACACACAGCCCAGCCGATCCCCACATCTACTACCATTAACGGAACCATCGTTGCTTTGTCCACCACCATCATCATTACCACCACCACCACCTCCATTAACAACGTCATCAACTTTGTCATCGCCGTCTACAAAGAAGTAACCGAAGATCTGCTAGTACGAAGAGCTCGGGTCACATGACCGTAGTCACATGACCGGCCACATTGTAAGTCAGGAGCCAATAATTAACTTTATATGCAAATGAGCTGAGTCACATGGGCTCGTAAAAACGATCATTTCCTCAAACTGAATAGCCTCTCTCCTAGGCCCAAACTCCGACCTGTCAATCACCGGACCCAGATCCACCCCCTTGTGGCTAAAACATAGTCATGCGTCACTGACGCTGCGATGCCTCATCGGTGCTGTTAGACTCCCCTCCTGTCATTCGTATTATTAATTTTTTGTACGGCTTTCATTATAAGGGAAGAGTGATTAGAAAGCCATGCTGCTCTCTAATAGTTAGCCGGCTCGTCTCTTGTTTGTTTCGTTTTTTTTTCCACAAATATAATTGTTGCTATATTTTGTATTTATTTGTGTTATTATTGTCATTTATATCTCTCGCTTTTTCTCGATTCTACACTTTAGCTCCCTGTGGTGCGTAGGTCCTCAACAAACACTTTCCAAGCCGTTCTGTTTCTTACCATTCTTTTAAGATCATTCCATGTCTTTCTCATCATCTTCATATCTGCTTCCATCTGTCTTCTCCAAGAATTCCGTGGTCTTCCTTTAGTTATATCTCTAGTTATATCTGTGTTATATCTCTAGTTATATCTCTTTATATCTCTAGGTATATCTCTAGTTATATCTGTAGTTATATATGTGTTATATCTCTAGGTATATCTCTAGTTATATCTGTAGTTATATATGTGTTATCATCATCATTGAGTGCCGTCTCCGCAACGAAGGTTGGCTACCATGGAGTGCCATTTTGCTCTATCTCTTGCTTTGATGGTGCAGGTTGTCATCGGTTGATTTGTCCATCTTTTGATGTTACTCGTCCATGTTAATCTTGGTCTGCCTCTGCCTCTTTTACCTTGTATTTTCCCCTCCAGGATCACTTTCAGTAGGCTGTTGTGTCTTTTAACATGGCCTAAGAATCGCATTTGTCTTGTTCTAATTGTGTTCAGAAGTTCTCTTTTCATTTTTAGTTGTTTTAAGACTTTGTCGTTTGTTTTCTTTTCCTTCCATCCAATTCTACCTATTCTTCTATATATCCACATTTCAAAGGCTTCAATTCTCTGTTCTGTTTTCTTGTCTAATGTCCATGTTTCAGCACCATATAGGAATATTGAGAAGATGTAACATTTTGCTATTCTTAGTTTTAGCTCTGGTGTTATTTGTTTTGATGTTAGTATGCCCTTCATGACATTAAAATTACTTTAAGCCATTCCTATTCTTTTGTTTATTTCAGTTGTACATTTTCCATCACTGGTTATAGTATGTCCAAGGTAGTTATAGTTCTGAACTGTCTCAAGGTCTATTCCTTCAATTTTGATATCCACTTGTGGGTTTTGAGTATTTTCTTTGTTTATGATCATAGTTTTAGTCTTTTTGATATTCATATCTAGTCCATATTTTTTACTTGTCGTGTTTATTTCATTAAGTAATTGTTGTAGGTCTTTAGGATTTTCTGCTAGTAGTACAGTATCGTCAGCATATCTTAGGTTATTGATTATCTTTCCATTAATTTGTAGGCCTGGCATCTCTATGATGTTTTTAAAGATTTGCTCAGTGTATAGATTGAACAAGCTTGGTGATAGGATGCATCCTTGTCTTACTCCTCTTTTTATATCAATGGGTGTAGAGAACTCTTTGTTATATTTTATTATTGCTGTTTGCTCCCAGTATAGATTGCATATTAGTCGTATATCCATGTCATCTAGATGTATCTTTTTTAGGCATTCTATAAGTTGTTTGTGGTGTACTCTATCAAAAGCTTTGGTGTAGTCTATGAAGCAGGCATATATTGGTTTGTTTACTTCTGTGTATTTGTCTATTAATGTTCTCATGCAGAATATGGCTTCTTTTGTCCCGCTATTTTTCCTAAATCCAAATTGCTGCTCATCTAATTCAGTATTGATTTTATTCTGAATCCTTCCTTGTATAACTTTTAGCAAGATTTTTGTAACATGGCTCATTAGGCTTATTGTTCTAAAGTCACTGCATTCAACTGCACCATTCTTTTTAGGCAATGCAATGAAAGTTGATGTTTTTAGTTCATTTGGTATGTATCCTGTGTGGTATATGTCGTTGCATATGTCGTTGCATATGTCTGTAATCACTTCAATGCCAAAATCTTCAAGTGCCTGTATCATCTCTATCTGTATGCTTTCAGGTCCTGCTGCTTTTCCCCTTTTCATTGTTTTTATAGCTTTTTCCACCTCAGATTTTAAGATTTTATAGCCTGATGTACATTTTATAACTGGTTTCTTGTCCCTTTGATCATGAAATAGTTCTGTTATATATTCCTGCCATCTGTCTATGATATCCTTTTTGTCTGTTAGCATTTTTCCTTTTTTGTCTGCAATGCATCCACCTTCTGTGGCTTTTTTATTTTTATTAGTCATTCTCTTTATTTCTGTGTGCATTCCTCTTAGGTCTTGTTTGCTTTCCATAGTTTCTATTTCTCTACATTTTTGGCTGAGCCAGTCTTCTTTTGCCTTTTTGCACATTTTGCGTATCTCATTATCTATTTTATTGTATTGGGCAGTGTTCTTCGCTTGTCTCCTTTCTTCCATTTTTTCTAAGATGGTGTTAGTTATCCATTTTGTTTTTTGTTCTTTCCTCTTTTGGGTAAGGTGTCGCAGGCTTTTTGTATGCTTTTCTTTATGCATTGCCATTTGGTTGTTACTTTTTCATCAGGATTTTCTCTTCTGTATTGTTCAATTCTTTCCTCTAGCAGCTTCTGGTATGTGTTCTTTACTTGTATTGTATAGGTATCTTTAATATGTGTTATATCTCTAGGTATATCTCTAGTTATATCTGTGTTATATCTCTTGTTATATCTCTAGTTATGTCTCTAGTTATATCTCTAGTTATATCTCTAGTTATATCTTTAGTTATATCTCTAATTATATCTCCAGTTATATCTCTAGTTATATCTCCAGTTATATCTCTAATTATATATTTAGTTATATCTCTAGTTATATCGTTATTTATATCTCCAGTTATATCTCTAGTTATATCTTTAGTTATATCTCCAGTTATATCTCTAGTTATATCTCCAGTTATATATCTAGTTATATCTTTAGTTATATCTCTAGTTATATCTTTAGTTATATCTCTAGTTATATCTCTAGTTATATCTTTAGTTATATCTCTAGTTATATCTTTAGTTATATCTTTAGTTATATCTCTAGTTATATCTCTAGTTATATCTCTAGTTATATCTCTAGTTATATCTCCAGTTATATTTCTAGTTATATCTTTAGTTATATCTCTAGTTATATCTTTAGTTATATCTTTAGTTATATCTCTAGTTATATCTCTATTTATACCTCTAGTTATATCTTTAGTTATATCTTTAGTTATATCTCTAGTTATATCTTTAGTTATATCTTTAGTTATATCTTTAGTTATATCTCTAGTTATATCTCTAGTTATAACTCGTTATATCTCCAGTTATATCTCTAGTTATATCTTTAGTTATATCTCTAGTTATATCTTTAGTTATATCTCTAGTTATATCTTTAGTTATATCTCTAGTTATATCTCTAGTTACATCTCTAGTTATATCTCTAGTTATATCTCTAGTTATATCTCTAGTTATATCTCCAGTTATATCTCTAGTTATATCTTTAGTTATATCTCTAGTTATATCTTTAGTTATATCTCTAGTTATATCTCAAGTTATATCTTTAGTTATATCTCTAGTTATATCTCTAGTTATATCCTATTTCTAAAACTAGAAAAGACGATTAGAGGCCACAGAGATGGGATTTCTTAACAGAATGTTGAAAGTTCGGGAGCCGCAATAGCTCAGTGGTTAGTGAACTAGACTACAAAGGACAAGAGGTAGGGTTCGATCCCAACCGACGGCTTCCGAGTTCACCCAGCCTTAAATGGGTACCGGATTTTTTTCTGGGAAAGTAAAGCAGCACGGGCGTAATACCGACCACATTACCCAAAAATCATGTGCTGAAGGTCTGTAAAATATAGGGTCGCTAACACCATATTTCCGTATACGACACTTGGTGTGACAGGGGTACTTTACTTTTGACTTAATGTTGAAAGTTCACTGGACAGGCTAAAAAGTTAAACGAGGAAATGATCAAAGAGGCCAACACAAAAAGGGAGCTCCTGAAAGCATCAGAAAAAATAATTATAATTTTTTCGGGAACATTATAAGAAGATGAAAGTTGGAATGCTTGCTTACAACTGGCAAAATACAAGGAATGAGAGATCGCGGACGACAAAGAGAGAAAATACTAGATAGATTGGTGGCATGGCATGGAAAACAGTCAACAACAGAACTGATACGATGTACTGTAGATAGAAGATTGTGGGAGGACACGATCGCCTACGCCAACCAGCATGGCTCATCATGATGATTATTTCATCATCATCATTTAGTGACGTCTCCGCAACGAAGGTTGGCTACCATGGAGCGCCATTCCGCCCTGTCTCTTGCTTTGATGGTGCAGATTGTCAAATGTTGACTTGTTCACCTTTTGATGTTACTCGTCCATGTTAGTCTTGGTCTGCCTCTGCCTATTTTACCTTGTATTTTCCCTTCCGATATTACTTTTATTAGACTGTTGTGTCTTTTAACATGACCCAAAAATTTCATTTGTCTTGTTCTAATTGTGTTTAGTAGTTCTCTTTTCAACTCTCTCTCTCTCTCTCTCTCTCTCTCTCTCTCTCTCTCTCTGCGATCGAGACTCAATCAGAGTAGTATTCCAGACTCTCTTATGAAGGCAACTGTCTGTTTAAGCGATTCGATTGCCCCATATAGTTTCTCTTCCAGGGAGGTGGGTGTGGACCACATTGCTCTTCTCAGGTCTGTGTACGGGGGGCAATCCTGTAGAACATGTTTTGTAGTCATATTGTCTTGTGTACATTATTTTGTATATATATCTTTTCTATCATATATCTATCTATCTCTCTTTATCCCCCAGATACATATATATGACATGTATATGATATATATATATATATATGTAAATATATATCTTTTATCCCGTGTGTTACCGGGGCCTCATTGTGAGGGAGGTAAAGAATAGTGACACTGTGACCTTCCAGGCATGTCGTAAGAGGCGACTAAGGAGTTTGATCGATGGCTTGACAAGCTGTCATTGTAAAAAGTATTGTTATGGAAACAGAGCCATAGATTTTAGAGGCAGCGATCTCTGCAATATGTGCCATTTTGGCACGCAAGGTTTCTGTTTTTGAGATTGTGGTTCTGCCCTATGTGCCGTCTTCGGCTCGAAAGGACAATAGATAGATAGATAGATATATCTTTTAATTTTTAATTGTTTTAAAACGATGATGAGGGACTAGTTGGTCTCGTGGCAAGACGTCGGCCTCGCGACAGAGAGGTTGTGAGTTCAAATCCCGATTGGTTGGGATTTTTCTTTATGATTTCTCTTTGAGGCAATCACCCCTGGTCTTAGCAGTGAGGCCCGGCTTGTAACTTCAATTACTCATCGACGGTAAACAATATGAATATCTCCGAAATCAGAGTTATCTGCCTTTACGGCGAGGGACCCCTGTGCACACGGCTGCCAGGGAAAAATGGATTAACACGCAAAATTCAGTTCCTAGTTTCTATGGACTTCGTCAGAGATAAAAGCTGGCGAACGAGAAAAAAAAAAAAAACGATGATAATTTAACATGCACACCCCCCCCCCCACCCAAATCATTTGTCTTGTTCTAATTGTGTTTAGTAGTTCTCTTTTCATTTATAGTTGTTTCAACACGATGATAATTTAACATGCCCCCCCCAAAAAAAAAAAATAAAAAAATAATAATATCATTTGTCTTGTTCTAATTGTGTTTAGTAGTTCTCTTTTCATTTTTAGTTGTTTCAAAACGATGATTATTCACAGTACAGAATATGTTGGTAAATAAGCTCTTGTTGAAGGAGTAGATATGTTGATATTATATTACAATTATTATTCTTATTTGGATAAGTAATCTTGGAAGGGAAAAATACAAGGTAAAAGAGGCAGGTGAGGGCCAAGACTAACATGGACAAGGAACATCAAAAGATGGACAAGCCTATGACAATTTGCGTTATCAAAGCAAGAGAGAGAGCGGAATGAATGCTCCATTGTAGCCAACCATCGATGCGGAGACGGCACTCAATGATGATAATGATTGTTAATTGGACACACTACATCTCAATCTTCATCCCAATGTAGTACAGACTTGGACGCTTAACCCAAGAGCACTAAGAAAAATAACCTCTACCGAGATGAAATGTGTTAGACGCATGGCAGGAAACAAAATATGGATTGATGGAATATTAGAAACACTAGGAAACATAACAGCAGAAGAGGTCAACAGAAGAGCAAAATATGGATTGATGGAATATTAGAAACACTAGGAAACATAACAGCAGCAGAGGTCAACAGAAGAGCAAAATATGGATTGCTGGAATATTAGAAACACTAGGAAACATAACAGCAGGAGAGGCCAACAGAAGAGCAAAAGATGGATTGATGTAATATTAGAAACACTAGGAAACATAACAGCAGAAGTCAACAGAAGAGCAAAATATGGATTGATGGAATATTAGAAACACTAGGAAACATAACAGCAGGAGAGGTCAACAGAAGAGCAAAATATGGATTGCTGGAATATTAGAAACACTAGGAAACATAACAGCAGCAGAGGTCAACAGAAGAGCAAAATATGGATTGCTGGAATATTAGAAACACTAGGAAACATAACAGCAGCAGAGGTCAACAGAAGAGGAACATACGGTAAGACATTTCGCAAACCTGAAAGACAAATGAGAAGGAAAGAAGACGGTTATTATTGTTACTCATTAGCCGTTTTGAGAGTATGATGACGAAAGGAAACTTCTTATGTACATCTTTGTAGCAGGAGGCAATCTGATCACCAGAAGTCACCTCTCTTTCCCCCCCACCTATTTCAAAGAAAAGTTTCGACCCTTTACTTTCTTGACAGGTGTCTCTGTAGCCTAGTTGGAAAAACCACCCAACTGTGAACTGTACCCGTGGTTGAAAAAAAAAAACCCACGGTCAACCCAGCCTCTGGCAGAAATAGGTACCTTGGTAGTACTTTGGGAAGGTGAGGAATGCCGCCTAGCATCGTGAGCTTCGATGCTTGAAGCGACACTATCAAGATGTCTCCGAATACTTGTGGATAAGCGACCGAGCACATGTGGGTGAAAACTCGCGTGCTAAGAAGCGAAGCCGATTCAAGCATCTACTTTACCTTTACCTTCTTGACAATATAAGGGAGTGGATCCACCCGGGTCGCGGGTACATGGAGTCGTCCCCTGAAAGTCCACAACATGTTTGACATGTGACGAGTCTTTGGTCTACACACAACTTCTGACAGAAGTGACTGGCCATAAACAATCGCAAGTGCAGTCTAAATATCGTAGTGTTTATGCGTGTCGCTCTTAAAGTAGAGGCGGGCTCTGCATGCAGGCAGTGGAGGTAAAGTCATTGAAAAAGCGAACGATAAGTTACAACGATACAAGAGGCACCTTTGTCTACGCGGCTGAACATGCGGGAGTATGGGGAAATGAAAGAGCGGACAGGTTAGCTAGCTGCTCTATCGTTGAAGACGGTCAACAAATGGAACCGTGATATGTCATCAATTTCTTCCGAGATGCGGGAAGAGCACAAGACTTCGACAACTATGAGTTCACGTCACTTCTTCGAATGAAAGAGATGGGAGTTAAGATGGTCACAGCCAGAAACGAGAAACTTAGTGGGCGTGTAAGCATACTTATTGATATAGAAGACCTAGTTTTGAGCCTGCGTCAAATCAGGCTGGTTAATAGAAGCTAGGATCGCCGTGATCCCTGTAGTGGTTGCTCCTACTAATATAGAAGACCTAGTACTGCAGTATCCCCCGTGTGTTACCGGGGCCTCATTATGTGGGAAGTAAAGAATAGTGACACTGTGACCTTCCAAGCATGTCGCAAGAGGCGACTAAGGAGGTTGATCGATGGCTTGACAAGCTGTCATTGTAAAAAGTATTGTTATGGAAACAGAACCATAGATTTTAGAAGCAGTGATCTCTGCAATATGTGCCATTTTGGCACGCAATATTTCTGTTTTTTTAGATTGTGGTTCTGCCCTATGTGCCGTCTTCGGCTCGAAAGGACAATAGATAGATAGATAGTACTGCAGTACCTCTGGGCTGGACTAATAATTTCCCAGCATAGTCTGGGATAGACGAACTCCAATGGCTCCAGTAAGACGTGACGATGTCAAGAAAACCATTAAGCTCTGCCACATGCCATTAAGCTCAGTCACATCATATTAAGCTCTGCCACATCATTGAGTAAAAGGGCACCTGACCGACTCAACTAAAGGTAATGTACGCGACTTGAATTGGCGTCTTATTACGCAAACAGATCACCCATATGTGCTCGGCCGCCTATCCAGAAATGGTCGGAGACTTCTGGATAGTGTCACTTCAAGCAAAGACACTCACGATACGAGGCGGCATTCCTCACCTTTCCAGAGTTCTACCCTAGTACCCATTTCTGTTAGCGCCTGGGTTGACCGCGGAACTCAACTACATTTGGCATTACATGAACATCAACATCCATATTGTCTTGGCCAGACTAGACTAGTAGTCTGTTTCTAGAGGCACCACAAGGTGGTGGAGTAGAGTCTAGTTCATCGATCATGGCGTAAACTTTGAGTCGATGTCAGCTCCCAGCCCTGCTGGAATCAGGCCCATTTTCCCCGCTTGTATAATTGTTTATATAGTTTGTTTGCGTTCGCCAGCTTTGATCTCTGAGAAAGTGCCTAGAGATTAGGAACTGAATTTTGCGTGTTAATCCGTTTTTTCCTGGCAGCCGTGTACACAGGAGTCCCTCGCCGCACAGGCAGATAACTCTATCTTCGGAGGTACTCATATTTTTTCCGGCGATGATTAATTAACGTTTCAAGCCGGGCCTCGTTGCTGAGACCAGGGGTGGTTGCCGCAGAGAGAAATCATAAATAAAAATCCCAACTGGTGTAGCCGGGATTTGAACCCACAGCCTCTTTGTCTCGAGGCCGGCGTCTTGCCTCGAGACCAACCAATCCACCGTATAATTTAATTTATATTAATAGCAAGTCCAATTTCATCTCCATTGGTGCTAAATCAATAATTCATTAGTGTGTATCGCTTTACTCAAGAGAATAACTGTGTTATTAAAATTAACAGTCATCGACATCAAGTGCCGTGCCTGCAGGCGTAGGTGATCATGTCTCTCCACAGCTTTCGATCTCGACAGTTATTTAACATTTCTGTTGTTGACCTTCTGCCAAGCCATTCTCTTAAGCTGTCTGGTATTTTTTATCGTTGCTTTCCTCTATCTCTTCGTCCCTCAATTTTCCAAGTTGTTATAATATATTCCAGTTGTTCCCTTCTCATTACATGACCAAAAAATTATGATTGTTTCTTTCTAATATTTGATATTAGCTCTATTTTTGCTTTGGCCTCTTTCAGAACATTTTCATTACTCTGTTTAGCTGTCCATGGTACTCTCAACATTCTTCTGTTAAACCACATTTCTACAGACTCCAGTGATTTTCTTGTTTGTTGTCCAATTGTCCATGATTCACATCCATATGTTAAGACTGGTTCTACATAACATTTAAGAACTCTTTTTCTTGTTTCTATTGTCAAAAATGGATTGCATAGTATCTTCCTCATTTTTGGGAAAGCTGCTTTTGCTTGAGCAATTCTGCATCAAAATTAACATTACATAACGTAAAATAAAGAATCTTTCTAATTATCGTTTGTTCGCCTGAAGTATCGTCTGTATCAGCAATGTCGTTTCCTAGCCAGCTCCTTGTCCTCGGGTTGGGGCTTTACAGTCACCAGTGGCTGAAAACCAAGACTGGCCAGTCCTTCCTACACTCGAGCACGACCACATTCTGCTCTAGCAAGTTTAAGTGTTGAAGTCGGAGGCAACCAGCCAAAAGGCGCACTACAACAATCAGGATGCCACGCACTCACGCCAATGTAAAACAAAGAATCAAACATAACTTCTCAACATTTCATTTATTACTGTAAGCTACATTCCTTTTTATTTCATGTAATCTACAGTTGCCAATGTGACAGAAGTTCACTGGAATCTCGCACTGTCAAAGTTCAAAAGCCAATCCCTATTTATTCCAATCCTTTCAAACGTGACCTCGACTCAAACTCCAATCCAATAATCTCTTCACTCTCGTTCACGTATCAGCAGCCCTCGCCAAACCCTCCCCTTCTACGATACGTCCAACACAAGCCCATCTTTGTACCCTCGCGAAATCCTCGCCCGTAAATATGTAAACACAAACACATAATACCTCCTTGTAATAACACACTTTTTATTTTATTATTTTACCGTTTTCATATCCTATGCTGTTTCAGCAATAGATTGGATATATATATATTATACCTTATACAGAACAGATAACAAAAAATCAAAAGAAAACAACATGCGGAAAAACATCATACGGAATATATTAGTTGTATATTCCGATATATCTAGGGAAAGTAGTCTCCCAGCCAATCAATTCAGAAGAAAAGGTATGTTTACAGCCATCGGAAAAAAAAAATAATCAACAACAGAAAAAACAAACAAAGAACAATATATGGAACAAAGCAAGATCGAACCCGTACTCAGTGGCACAGCGCCTTGCCACGAAAAGCCAAACGCCAGGGTACTCTGCAACTCAGCTAACTAATCTACCAGCGGCAGAGCTGGAAGTTGTCAGCGACCCACAGCTGATAGCTTGCGACAGGATTGGTAAACCCCAGGACTATCCAGACCCTGCTCCAGCTCTCCGTTGTACCTCCAGTAACAGACTAGCCTGTTTAGTCTGGCCAAGCGAGTAGGGATCGGAGATGGAAGGCAACCCGGTACTAAAAGATAACATGCTGAAGTCGGATGTATTGGGTCAAAAAGCGCAAATATCACAGGTTTACTGCAAACAACAATACAACCCAGACACGCCCACTTAACGTCCTCTTAAGGGCTGATGATGAGAAGGTGTATTCCTTTAGTCATCGGGTGAACGGAAGCAAACAAGCATATTCGGGTATTTGTCTTACAGCGTCGAGGATAAAAACAGAGTGAAAACGATGTTCTTGTTCTGTGATAAACTTTACTGTTACGCTGTTTCTAGTTGTTTCTTGTTTTCTGTTTATCGATGAAAACAGCTTCTCTGTTTGTTCTTATTGTGCTGTTGGTGGCTGTCTAGTTCTTCTTGTTCCTTTAAGCTCCCTGTGGAGCATAGATCTTCAACAACCACTTTCAGCTCACTGTGGAGCATAGATCTTCAACAAACACTTTCGGCTCCATGTGGAGCATAGATCTTCAACAAACACTTTCAGCTCCCTGTGGAGCATAGATCTTCAACAAACACTTTCAATTCCCTGTGGAGCATAGGTCTTCAACAAACACTTTCAATTCCCTGTGGAGCATAGGTCTTCAACAAACACTTTCTGCTCCCTGTGGAGCATAGGTCTTCAACAAACACTTTCAGCTCACTGTAGAGCATAGGTCTTCAACAAACACATTCAGCTCCCTGTGGAGCATAGGTCTTCAACAAACACATTCAGCTCCCTGTGGAGCGTAGGTCTTCAACAAACACATTCAGCTCCCTGTGGAGCGTAGGTCTTCAACAAACACATTCAGCTCCCTGTGGAGCGTAGGTCTTTAATAAACACTTTCCAAGCAGTTTGATTTCTTACCTTTCTTCTAAGATCTTTGTCCCCATCATCTTCATCTCTGCTTCTACCTGTCTTCTCCAAGAATATTTTGGTCTTCCTCTTTGTCGCTTCCCCTGATGTTTTCAAAAAATCAGCCTGTTGCGTAATACTCTCAGTTGGCTTCCGCAGTGTGTGTCCTATCCAGCGCCATCGTCTTCGCTGTATCTCTTTATCCACTGGTATTTGACTGGTACATTTACATAATTCTATATTAATGATTTTGTTCTGCCATTTCCATCCTTTTATTCTGCGTAAGCATCCATTAATGAAAAACTGCATCTTCTTGAATGCCATTTTAGTTGTTCTCCATTTTTCGCAGCCATATAATAGGACTAACTTGACATTGGAGTTGAAAACTTTTATTTTTGTATTTAACCTAATTTCTTTGGACTTCAATATGTTTCCCAGTGCAGCAAAAGCTCCTCTTGCGTTTGATATCCTTATTTTGGATGCAGGCATTACCTTCCCCTAATGAGCTTTTACCTACCTTAACCCTGTCATTCACATTTCATGACAGGATTCCCTCTCTCGTGTCCGCCCATCTCTACAATGTTGGTTTGCAAGTCAAATAGAACAACAAATGCGTTATGTCCACAAGGACTGGATGCACAATTGATAAGAATGTCTTGAGAGACTGACTTGTTGGATGTATAATTGTGAACACCTTTTTTCTTTGTCGTTGTCTTCATCATTTGGCTTGGCTCTCTCTTATTCTTGTTTCTACTTTTTCGTTGTCCCTCGTCTTCGCCTACTTCCACTTCTTCTATTTCTTCCTTTTCTTCTTCTTCTTCTTCATCATCATCAACATCATCATCATCACCACCACCACCACCACTACCACCATCAGCATCATCATCATCATTATCTTCTTCTATTTCTTCCTTTTCTTCTATTTCCTCCTTTTCATCATCATCTTCTTCTTCTTCTATTTCTTCCTTTTCTTCTATTTCCTCATTTTCATCATCATCTTCTTCTTCTTCTATTTCTTCCTTTTTCTTCTTAATCTTCTTTTTCCTTTATTCTACTTCTTTTTCTTCGACTTATTCTTCGTCGTCTTTATGTTTATTCTTCCTCTTCTTCCTCTTCTTCTTCTTCTATTACTTCTATTTCCTCCTTTTCATCATTATCTTCCTCTTCTTCAATTCTTCCTTTCCTTCTTATCTTCTTTTTCCTTTATTCTTCTTCTTCGACTTATTCTTCGTCGTCTTTATGTTTATTCTTCTTCTTCTTCCTCTTATACGTGCACTTTTAATGTACCTACTAAATCTTTGTCAGTTCAACAAAGTAAAAGTCAGCGCTCAAGGCAACATCAGCAAATATCACGTCCAGGCTTTGAACTGGCGACTGTCACAAACGCTATCCATGTTGATGAGATGTTGTGTTCCTCTATATGAGATGTTCCACGGTCACAAATGCTATCCATGTTGATGAGATGTTGTGTTCCTCTATATGAGATGTTCCACGGTCACAAATGCTGTCTGTGTTGATGAGATGTTGTGTTCCTCTATATGAGATGTTCCACGGTCACAAATGCTATCCGTGTTGATGAGATGTTGTGTTCCTCCATATGAGATGTTCCACGGTCACAAATGCTATCCGTGTTGATGAGATGTTGTGTTCCTCCATATGAGATGTTCCACGGTCACAAACAATATCTGTGTTGATGATATGTTGTGTTCCTTTATAGGAGATGTTCCACGGTCACAAATGCTATCCGTGTTGATGAGATGTTGTGTTCCTCTATATGAGATATTCCACCGTCACAAACGCTATTTGTGTTGATGAGATGCTGTGTTCATCTATATATGTTCCACCGTCACATACACTATATGTGTTGATGAGATATTGTGTTCCTCTATAGATATTCCACCGCCGTCACATACGCTATATGTGTTGATGATATGTTGTGTTCCTATATAGGAGATGTACCACCGTCACGTTGCCTGTATTTTTTAAAATCTAAAAATGAATTCTTTTAGATAGTAAATCTTTCTTCTGTTTTCTTTATTCATTTGTCTCTCAGCGCAGAGGGCAGCTATAGCGTGTGGTCCTTTGCTCCTCTTTCGACTTTGGGTGCTGTTATGTTTGCTTTTGTTTCTAATATCCCATCAATCCCACATTTTTTTACCGTGGTAGGTCCTTGTGTCTGGTATTCTTGTAGCGTTTATTGAAGGCACGTTGTGATGTGTATTTGTATTTCATTTCTGTTTTCTCTATGGCCAAGCCATTTTATTTGTCATTTATTTATGTATTAATTTTTGTTTACCGTTATCCAGCTTTTACCTCTGACGAAGTCCCTAGATACTAGGACCTGAATTTTGTGTGTTAATCCATTTTTCCCTGGCAGCCGTGTGCACAAGGGTCCCTCGCCGCAAATGCAGATAACTCCGGCTTCGGAGGGACTCATATTTTTTCCGTCGATGAGTAATTGACGTTTCAAGCCGGGCCTCGCTGCTGAGACCAGGGGTGGTTGCCGCAGAGAGAAATCATAAATAAAAATCCTGGTTAATGTATTAAATGACAGGGGTTATTCCTAGCTTTTTTCTCAGTTCTTCATTTCAGATCTTATCTCTCAGGCTGTTTCTTGTCATTCGTCTAACACATTTCATCTCCGTATATGCTATTTTTCTTAGTGTGTTCATCTAGGGTGCAAGACTTGTATTGATAGCACAACGCTGGGATGAAGATTGAATTGTAGAGTGCCCGTTTTGCTTCTAGACTTATTTCCTTGTTGGACAGTAGTGGTGTGATAGCTGTCCAATGATTTGACAAACTTCGTTGCATCTTGAGTCTATTTCTGCTGTTTGTAAATAGCTGTTTGTCACTAGACTTCCTTGATATTAACATTTCTTCTCTTGTTTAAACGGTCTGCCGTCTTATCATTACGTTGGTATTCCATCGTTATGATGATGATCTTTCGTTATGTTGATGTTCTTTCGTTATGTTCATGATCTTTCGTTATCTTGATGTTCTTTCGTTATGTTGATGTTCTATCGTTATGTTGACGTTCTACCTTTATGTTGATATTCTACCGTTATGTTGTTGTTCTATCATTATGTTCTTGTTCTATCATTATGTTGTTGTTTTATCATTATGTTCTTGTTCTATCATTATGTTGTTGTTCTATCATTATGTTCTTGTTCTATCATTATGTTGTTGTTCTATCATTATGTTCTTGTTCTATCATTGTTCTTGTTCTATCATTATGTTGTTGTTCTATCATTGTTCTTGTTCTATCATTATGTTCTTGTTCTATCATTATGTTGTTGTTCTATCATTATGTTGTTGTTCTATCATTATGTTCTTGTTCTATCATTATGTTGTTGTTCTATCATTATGTTGTTGTTCTAGCATTGTTCTTGTTCGATCATTATGTTCTTGTTCTATCATTATGTTCTTGTTCTATCATAATGTTGTTGTTCTATCATTATGTTGTTGTTCTATCATTATGTTGTTGTTCTATCATTTTGTTGTTGTTCTATCATCATGTTATTGTTCTATCATTATGTTCATATTCTATCCTGAGATTAGCCAGCAATCATGATGTCCGTAGTTTGGTAAAATATTACTTTTTTATGCTGGATGTTTATTTTGCTGAACAGCTTCTCTCGTGGCTCAATCTGCTTTCTTCTTCTTCAGCTATTAGCTAATTCTAAATTAAAATTACTTTTCGCCATTCCTATTCACTGGTTATAGTATGTCCAAGGTAGTTGTAGTTCTGAACTGTCTCCAGGTCTATACCTGCAATCTTGATATCCACCTGTAGGTTTTGAGTATCTTCTTTGTTTATGATTATAATTTTAGCCTTTTTGGTATTTATATCTAGTCCATATTTTTTGCTTGTCATGTTTATTTCATTAAGTAATTGTAGATCTTTAGGATTTTCTGCTAGTAGTACAGTATCGTCAGCATATCTTAGGTTATTGATTATCTTTCCATTAATTTGTAGGCCTGGCATCTCTGCGATGTTTTTAAAGATTTGCTCAGTGTATAGATTGAACAAGCTTGGTGATATGATGCATCCCTGTCTTACTCCTCTTTTTATATCAATGGGTGTAGAGTTCTCATTGGTGTATTTTATTATTACTGTTTGCTGCCAGTGTAAATTACATATTAGTCGTATGTTCCTGTCATCTGGATGTATATCCTTTAGGCAGTCTATAAGATGTATATGGTGTATTTTATCAACGGTTTAGGTGTAGTCTATGAAGCAGGCATATTTTGGTTTGTTTACTTCTGTGTACTTTTCGATTAATATCCTTATGCTGAATATGGCTTCCTTTGTCTTTTTGTGAGTGCCATATGATATTGGAGTTCATTTGTGAGTGCTCAATGATAGGTGGAGATCTCTTGTGAGTGTCCAATGATGGGTGGAGATCTCTTGGGTGCCCTATGATAGGTGGAGATCTCTTGTGAGTACCCTATGATAGGTAGAGATCTCTTGTAAATGCCTAATTATAGGTGGAGATCTCTAGTGAATGCTCTATGATAGGTGGAGATCTCTTGTGAGTGCCCTATGACAGATGGAGATCTCTAGTGAGTGCCTTATGATAGATGCAGATCTCTAGTGAATGCCCTATGATAGATGGAGATCTCTTGTGAGTGCCCTATGATAGGTGGAGATCTCTTGTGAGTGCCCTATGATAGGTGAATATCTCTTGTGAGCTCCCTATGATAGATGGAGATCACTTGTGAGTGCCCTATGATAGGTGAATATCTCTTGTGAGCTCCCTATGATAGATGGAGATCTCTTGTGAGTGCCCTATGATAGGTGGATATCTCATGTGAGCTCCCTGTGATAGATGGAGATCTCTTGTGAGTGCCCTATGATAGGTGAATATCTCTTGTGAGCTCCCTATGATAGATGGAGATCTCTTGTGAGTGTCCTATGATAGGTGGATATCTCATGTGAGCTCCCTGTGATAGGTGGATATCTCATGTGAGCTCCCTGTGATAGGTGGATATCTCATGTGAGCTCCCTGTGATAGGTGGATATCTCATGTGAGCTCCCTGTGATAGGTGGATATCTCTTGTGAGCTCCCTGTGATAGGTGGATATCTCATGTGAGCTCCCTATGATAGGTGGATATCTCATGTGAGCTCCCTGTGATAGGTGGATATCTCATGTGAGCTCCCTGTGATAGGTGGATATCTCTTGTGAGTGCCCTATGATAGATGCAGATCTCTTGTGAGTGCCCTATTATAGATGCAGATTTCTTGTGAGTGCCCTATGATAGGTGGATATCTCATGTGAGCTCCCTGTGATAGGTGGATATCTCTTGTGAGTGCCCTATGATAGGTGGATATCTCTTGTGAGCTCCCTGTGATAGGTGGATATCTCATGTGAGTGCCCTATGATAGATGCAGATCTCTTGTGAGCTCCCTATGATAGATGGATATCTCTTGTGAGCTCCCTATGATAGATGGATATCTATTGTGAGCTCCCTATGATAGATGGATATCTCTTGTGAGCTCCCTGTGATAGGTGGATATCTCATGTGAGCTCCCTGTGATAGGTGGATATCTCTTGTGAGTGCCCTATGATAGATGCAGATCTCTTGTAAGTGCCCTATTATAGATGCAGATTTCTTGTGAGTGCCCTATGATAGGTGGATATCTCATGTGAGCTCCCTGTGATAGGTGGATATCTCTTGTGAGTGCCCTATGATAGGTGGATATCTCTTGTGAGCTCCCTGTGATAGGTGGATATCTCATGTGAGTGCCCTATGATAGATGCAGATCTCTTGTGAGCTCCCTATGATAGATGGATATCTCTTGTGAGCTCCCTGTGATAGTGGATATCTCTTGTGAGCTCCCTATGATAGATGGATATCTCTTGTGAGCTCCCTGTGATAGGTGGATATCTCTTGTGAGCTCCCTGTGATAGATGGATATCTCTTGTGAGCTCCCTATGATAGATGGATATCTCTTGTGAGCTCCCTATGATAGATGGACATCTCTTGTGAGCTCCCTATGATAGATGGACATCTCTTGTGAGCTCCCTATGATAGATGGACATCTCTTGTGAGCTCCCTGTGATAGTGGATATCTCATGTGAGCTCCCTGTGATAGGTGGATATCTCATGTGAGCTCCCTGTGATAGGTGGATATCTCATGTGAGCTCCCTGTGATAGGTGGATATCTCATGTGAGCTCCCTATGATAGATGGATATCTCTTGTGAGCTCCCTGTGATAGGTGGATATCTCATGTGAGCTCCCTGTGATAGGTGGATATCTCATGTGAGCTCCCTATGATAGGTGGATATCTCTTGTGAGCTCCCTATGATAGGTGGATATCTCATGTGAGCTCCCTATGATAGGTGGATATATCATGTGAGCTCCCTATGATAGGTGGATATCTCTTGTGAGCTCCCTATGATAGGTGGATATCTCATGTGAGCTCCCTATGATAGGTGGATATCTCATGTGAGCTCCCTATGATAGGTGGATATCTCATGTGAGCTCCCTGTGATAGGTGGATATCTCATGTGAGCTCCATATGATAGGTGGATATCTCATGTGAGCTCCATATGATAGGTGGATATCTCATGTGAGCTCCCTATGATAGGTGGATATCTCATGTGAGCTCCCTATGACCGATGGATATCTCATGTGAATGCCCTTTGTATCGATGGATATCTCATGTGAATGCCCTTTGTATCGATGGAGATCTCATGTGAGTGGCCTTTGTATCGATCGAAGTTTAGAGAACTTAGAAGAAGAAGTAGACACCCAGATGCGCTAGCTATAAATATGCACCTGACTGGTACAGGTTAATAACTAAAGCAGACGAACATTAACCAGGAACATTTCACATGAAATAAAATCCCAAATATTAAAAAAAAATGTCCTCAAACATTCTAGGGAAAATCAAAAGTCCACGTCACTTCCTGTGGGTTTCATTTCTTGTGTCCCCCTCACACCCCAATCGCATAAATTGTTAATCTTTCTCCCCCCTCCCCCCCCCCCCCCCCGCTCACCCACCCTTTCATGCTTGAAACTGGAGTGCAACCGTCCACCCTCCTTGTAGTACCAATTCATACAGGGGGGGCTGGAGTAGCGCCACACTGCACTGTTCATTGATGGTTCTCTCCCCTATGTCTCGACCACTCCCCAAATGGGCGCAGAGACACGATGCGGGCTGCAGTGTCGCTGTCAATAAGGTGGAGGGGTGGGCGGTGGGGACTATTTAATTGTTTCGTTTGATTTAATTTGTTGAATTTGACCTTCATGAAGTTGGTATTAGGACCGGAACGGTTGGATTCTTGAATGGGGATCCCTTCCATAACTGTTAACATAACACTCATATATATATATGCATATAACATGAACAGACATGTACACATACAATTAGACACACATACATACATACATACATACACACATTCATTCATACATACATACATTCAAACATACATACATACATGCATACATACATACAGACGTACATACATACATACACATACATACATACACACACATACATACATACATACATACATACATACATACATACATACATACATACATACACACACACATACGTACGTACATACATACATACATACATACATACATACACACACACACACATACATACATACATACATACATACATACATACATACATACATACATACATACATACATACATACATACATACATACATACATACATACATACATACATACATACATACATACATACATACATACATACATACATACACACACACATACACATACATACAGACGTACATACATACATACATACATACATACATACATACATACATACATACATACATACATACATACATACATACATACATACATACATACATACATACATACATACATACATACATACATACAGACGTACATACGTACATACATACATACATACATACATACATACATACATACATACATACATACATACATACATACATACATACATACATACATACATACATACATACATACATACATACATACATACATACATACATACATACATACATACATACACACACACATACACATACATACAGACGTACATACATACATACATACATACATACATACATACATACATACATACATACATACATACATACATACATACATACATACATACATACAAGCGTACATACATACATACATACATACATACATACATACATACATACATACATACATACATACATACAGACGTACATACATACATACAGACGTACAGACATACATAAAGGCACATACACATACAAACATGCCTACTTACATACATAATATTATCTTCCCCATATGACAACGATAACTGTTCCACGGACCCTTGCTAAGAAAAATATATACGTAACCTCATCTATATTTAAAAATAAATGTATTCTATGAGAAGTAGCATATCACTTTCATTCACAAGATGTTATGGTCTAGTACTATAAAACTTAAAAGCCGGAATCATTCTTACATCACATATATGTGACTACCTTTACTATAGCAATGTTTCTAATATCAGTTTACTTGCTGAAGAAAAAAACCTACTCTTTGACCCGTACTACGCCCCTGATTTTTTTTTATATGACTACCTTTGCCTAAAGTCCAATGACACTAGGCTGTGAGCGTGTATTTCTTTTTGCGATCGCCCAGTTTCACAAACAAAATGAGAACGTTCCCACGTATGCATAAACTCATTATACGATGTCGACATGAATACAAACACTGGCGATAATATCAGGAATGAAATATACACGCAAGTTGTTCACATCTTTCCTTGCTAGTTTCAAGTTGTGAGCAGACACGTGAATTATGTCTGGATAGGTAATGCAGAATATATATATATATATATATATATATATAAACATTGCCCGAAAACTGTCGGCACCACAGGAAGGTAGACATAACCCACTAGGTGAAATTTGACCTGTGGTAACATGACTTCAATTCTGGGGCGTAGGCGAAAGTGGTTTGGGGGGGGGGGGATATAACGGCACCTGAACTGTCACTGGTTCAACACTGCCTAAGTGGCTACAAACGCTCGATTTTAGTTCGTGCACTGACTAGTGGGACGATTGCACAGGACAGTTGTGTGTGTGAGTGGTGTGATGGCGGTGGAAATCCGTTAAAAATTATAACAGGATAGCAAGTGGAAGCTAGTTTTCGTGTCAATCTGTGAGAATTGTTTTTATTTGTTTATTTTTGTGGTGAAAGTGAAACAGGTTGTGTATAGTTGGTAGTCAACAGACCGGATGTTGTCAACGTACATGCGCACTAAACGTTCATCTAACGACCTTTTTCTAACTTCAAATCAAATGAAAACATGGCCGAGGTGGTAGGCAGGTACGGACGAAGAAAACAGAGGAATCCCAAAAGGAAAAAACGGTGAGTACATGCCATATTTGATTGTGTTTTTAGTTCCATTTAAGAGAATGTGTTGAAATGTTTTGAAATGTGTAGTGGAATTCACCTCAGATCGATGGCTGGTTTTCCTGATTTGATCACCTCCCAGCGACTACCTGACACGGCCCACCGTTCACGACAGGTCTGGAGATAACGGTCGCGATACAATTAGGGCTGGGTTTTGATAATCAGGCGGTGCTTGTGTTATCTTTTCAGCTGTTCACCTCGCGGAGCGTTCTTAATTGGTGTTTCCTTTTGTTTATTTTGCCGGATTAGACGAATGTTGAAGTAGGTGAGAAGAAAGGTGAGCATGTGAGGGGATACAAGGGAGGAGAAGAAAAAAAAAACGAGTAAAGGACCAAATATGGTGGCTCTGACATCGGCCAGCCCATATTCAGGTTCTTGCACACAGCGTGCGTGTCGCAGTCTGTGTGTGAGCTGTAGCACCGCCTTGCATTATTTATCTAAATCAGGTCGGCCTATTCACAGTCCGGTTCAAGATAAGCTTTGTAAATAACCTGTTGCATTCGCGTTGTTAGTGTCGCCATTATTAACGCATTTGAGATGTCAAACGACAGTGCTTCTATTTATCACTAACTTCAAATAACTGATATAACTGTAATTAATTAATTATAGTTCTTCGTATACAATTACTTCTTTACAAATTAAGGTGAATTTATTAAACCAAAAAATATCCACCCATGTAGCTTAGAACCTATCTCTTCTTCTCCATGCATATTTAACCTTGTTTGGATTATAGTGATGATGCATAATTCCAAAAATATTACAACTTAAAACATTCAACGTGCTCCACAAGAACTGACACACTGCAGTGTCCCCCACTGTGTCTCACCCCCACCCTCCCCCCTGTTATACCCCACCGAGCCCTATTTCCAAATTTCTTGAGAATTTCTTTGTCCGGCTGGTACCATCGTCACTTTCTCACCCTCTGCCAGTCTTTGTCTCACGCCAGGAGTCTAGCATATTAATCTGCATATAATTATCATATAATGGCTTTTCCTTATCAAATCCCTCTTTGTGGGAGAGAGAATGGATAACAAGAACACATTAAATCACAAATTGTCCTGTACAACATCATGTCATATAATGTCCCTCCCAAATTTATACTTAATTAATTAATTTTTTTTTTTATTTAAATGTTAGGTAATTAATAATTGAAAAAAAAAGTGTTATATATTTGTAATTTTTCCTAAACCTCTGTTTTCCTAGTATTTCTTCAGTAAACTAAACTTGTATGTCTCCAGTTCTTTAGTTTTATCCCTAAAAGTGTTGTCTCCATTTCTTTACTTTTTTCCCCTAAACTTGTATGTCTTCATTTCTTTAGTTTTTTCCCCTAAACTTGTATGTCTCCAGTTCTTTAGTTTTTATCCCTAAAAGTGTTGTCTCCATTTCTTTACTTTTTTCCCCTAAACTTGTATGTCTTCATTTCTTTAGTTTTTTCCCCTAAACTTGTATGTCTCCAGTTCTTTAGTTTTTTCCCCTAAACTTGTATGTCTCCAGTTCTTTAGTTTTTTCCCTAAACTTGTATGTCTCCAGTTCTTTAGTTTTTTCCCTAAACTTGTATGTCTCCATTTCTTTAGTTTTTCCCCCTAAACTGTATGTCTCCAGTTCTTTAGTTTTTTCCCTAAACTTGTATGTCTCCATTTCTTTAGTTTTTTCCCCCTAAACTTTATGTCTCCAGTTTTTTAGTTTTTTCCCCTAAACTTGTATGTCTCCAGTTCTTTAGTTTTTTCCCCTAAACTTGTATGTCTCCAGTTCTTTAGTTTTTTCCCCTAAACTTGTATGTCTCCAGTTCTTTAGTTTTTTCCCCTAAACTTGTATGTCTCCAGGTCTTTAGTTTTTCCCCTAAACTGGTATGTCTCCAGTTCTTTAGTTTTTTCCCCTAAACTTGTATGTCTCCAGTTCTTTAGTTTTTTCCCCTAAATTTGTATGTCTCCAGTTCTTTGTTTTTTCTCCTAAACTTGTATGTCTCCAGTTCTTTAGATTTTTTCCCCTAAACTTGTATGTCTCCAGTTCTTTAGGTTATTCCCCCTAAACTTGTATGTCTCCAGTTCTTTAGTTTTTTCCCCTAAACTTGTATGTCTCCAATTGTTTAGGTTATTCCCCCTAAACTTGTATGTCTCCAGTTCTTTAGATTTTTCCCCTAAATTTGTCTGTCTCCAGTTCTTAGATTTTCCCCTAAAATTGTATGTATTCAGTTCTTTATATCCCCCCTCCCCTCCCCTCCCCACGAACTTGCATGTTCCCTAGTTCCATTAAAAAACGCTTTTATGTTAGTGTTTTTTTTTTTAAATTGTGTTTTAATTCTATTTTTTCTATGTGTGTGCCTTTTGTTTACATGAATGTTAGCCATTATTGTATGTTGTTTTATTCCTATGGCCAGTACCTGCTTTTGTCTGACCCACTTGATTTTGATTTTTGAAAATATTTTTGGTAGTTTTCGTGTTTTTATTTTGTAAAATGTATATTTATATATATTATTTCAGCCTGTGTTTGTTTAATCTTTGTGACTTGATTCTTTAACATATAATTTAACATCTGTTTAATCTTTGAGACTTTATTCTTTAACATATAATCTAGCATCTATTCAATCTTTGTGACTTGATTCTTTAACATATAATTTAACATCTGTTTAATCTTTGAGACTTTATTCTTTAACATATAATTTAACATCTGTTTAATCTTTGTGACTTTATTCTTTAACATATAATTTAACATCTGTTTAATCTTGTGACTTGATTCTTTAATATATAATCTAGCATCTATTTAATCTTTGTGACTTTATTCTTTAACATATAATTTAACATCTGTTTAATCTTTGAGACTTTATTCTTTAACATATAATTTAACATCTGTTTAATCTTTGAGACTTTATTCTTTAACATATAATTTAACATCTGTTTAATCTTTGAGACTTTATTCTTTAGCATATAATTTAACATCTATTTAATCTTTGTGACTTGATTCTTTAACATATGCTGTTTCGATTTATGTTTACCTAAAATATATAACCATTATTAACATATTTTCCAACATATGTTTTTTTAGTTGTTTTCTTAATCCTTCATCAAACATATATTTACCACTTTGTTTATTTAATCTTATGACTGTTTTATAAACAAATATTTTTTAGTTTCTAGAATTAAGACTTTTTGTTTGTTGTCATTCATTTTATTTTAGCTTCTGTTTGTTAACCCCTTGTTTCTTTTTTTTTATTTTATTGTTAAGTTTATTTATTTATTTTTTTTATATAGGTTGTTTCTCTTATGTTCATACGCAATCATTAAATTGTGATTAATTTTTATGTTTCTTTTAGACTAGAACCACATTATTTTTATGCCTGAAAGTCTTTAGTTCAGCCATTGTTTCAGTTTTAAAGTATGGTTTTCGTTTATTTTTATGTCATTTTCAGCCTGTTTTTTAACGTGTTGTTATTTATGTTTATTTAGTCTTTGTACCACTGTTCTTAATACATTATTCCTCATATTAATTTAACCTTTGTGCATATCTATTTCTTATAGTTGTACCTTCTGTTATTTTACCTTTTATTTAATACGTTACACCTTCATTTTAATGTCTTTTTTTATATACCTGTTTTTATCTTTTGAAATAGCTTTTTATTAGCTTGTGTCTCTGGTGTCCTGTTGATTTATTTATCTTTGGTTACCAATTTGTATCTGTTTATAATGTTTAACTTGTGCTTCTGCAACCTGTTTCTGTTTTTAACGTTTTTTTTTCTCTTCAGTTATGAAACAGATTTGTTCTTGCTGTTTAAACATATAGTTTAACTCGATTATTTGTATCTTGTATCTGTGTCTTTTATTTTTGCCTTATGTGAAGTAAGCTAATGTGTATTTACCTGTTTCTACCCTATGTCCTGACTTCTGTTTATGTTGATCATTATGTTTATCAGTTAGGATGTGTGTTATGATTTCTATCTACTTGGCTGCTGTGTTCTTATCTGCGTCCCCCACCCACCATAAAGCACGTTTCAGATATTTAGTTCTTCTACCTTTCAGCTCCCTGTGGAGCATAGGTCTTCAACAAACACTAGCTCTCTGTGGAGCATAGGTCTTCAACAAACACTTTCAGCTCCCTGTGGAGGATAGGTCTTCAACAAACACTTTAGCTCCCTGTGGAGCATAGGTCTTCAACAAACACTTTCAGCTCCCTGTGGAGGATAGGTCTTCAACAAACACTTTCAGCGCCCTTTGGAGCATAGGTCTTCAACAAACACTTTTAGCTCCCTGTGGAGCATAGGTCTTCAGCAAACACTTTTAGCTCCCTGTGGAGGATAGGTCTTCAGCAAACACTTTCAGCTCCTGTGGAGGATAGGTCTTCAGCAAACACTTTCAGCTCCCTGTGGAGCATAGGTCTTCAGCAAACACTTCAGCTCCCTGTGGAACATAGTCTTCAACAAACACTTTAGCTCCCTGTGGAGCATAGGTCTTCAACAAACACTTTTAGCTCCCTGTGGAGCATACGTCTTCAACAAACACTTTCCTAGCCGTTCTGTTTCATGCTATTCTTTAAGATATATAATGTCTTACCCATCATCTTCATCTCTGCTTCCATCTGTCTTCTCCAAGAAACTTGTGTGTCTTTTTCCGTGAGGATTCCAAAAAAAGGGCATGTTGTGTAATACTCTCAGTTGCCTTCCATAATGTGGGATCTATCCAGCGCCATCGTCTTTCCTGTATCTCTTTATCCACTGGTATTTGACTGGTACATTTCCATAATTCTATGTTAGAGATTTTGTCCTGCCATTTCCATCCTTTTATATAAATTTAGTTGCTCAATGTCTTTTGTTTATGTTAAGTTGCTTGTTTCTATTTCTGAACATATTGCATTTGTTCATTTTATTTGAATTATATGTTTATATTGGTCTTTTATTATCAGTTATCCTTATGTTTTGATACTGCATGTTTTATTAAACTCTTTGCTCATTCATATTTTATATGTCAAAAGGTCTGCCTATTATTTTAGTATTTTATCCAGTTTTAAATTAATTAATTATTTATTAATTATTATCTGTTTATTGGATCTTTATACCTGTTTATTTTCGGTAGTTTAGTAGTTAACTAATATTTATTGAGATCTTCTTCATATATTATTGAGCTGTTTTTCCTGTATTTACTTATATTTTATTGAATATGTTATCCATCCTTTTACTAATACTTTACTTCTTATAGATATGTGTATTGGCACATATTTATTTTTAGTTTATTGAATATGTTATCCATCCTTTTACTAATACTTTACTTTTTACTAATATGTGTATTGGCACATATTATTTTTAGTTTATTGAATATGTTATCCATCCTTTTACTAATACTTGACTTCAGTTAGATATGTGTGTTGGCACATATTTTTATTAGTTTATTGAATATGTTATCCATCCTTTTACTAATACTTTACTTCAGTTAGATATGTGTGTTGGCACACATTTATTATTAGTTTATTGAATATGTTATCCATCCTTTTACTAATACTTTACTTCAGTTAGATATGTGTGTTGGCACATATATATATATTTAGAGCAGACTCTCACTGCGTGCGCACAAACTATACGGCGACCTGTAAAGTTGTAAAATACTTCCTCAACGCATCGTACACGTCAACGGTTTCACCCCCCCCCTTCCCAACTAAACGTCTTAACTTTGTTTACGTAGGTGCAGCCAAATAATTGTGCACAACGTTATCGTTGTGCTGGTAAAATATACTTCTATAAACAGTTATCACCATTCATCATCATTGAGTGTCGTCTCCGCGTCGATGTGTGACTCGTCTTGACGCGCGATTCCACTGTTGTCTCTTGGTTTGATAGTGCAGGTTGTCATAGGCTGACTTGTCCATTTCTTTACAATACTCGTCCATATTCATCTTGGTCTGTCTCTTTTCTTTACCTTGTATTTTTCCCTTCCAAGATTACTTTTAGAAAGCTGTTGTGTTTTTTAACTTGCCCCAAAAATTCCATTATCTTGTTTGAATTGTCTTTAGTAGTTCTATTTTCATTTTTCAATTGTTTTAAGACTTGCTCATTTCTTTTCTTTTCTTCAAATTCTTCATATTCTTCTATAAATCCACATCTCAAAGACTTTAATTTTCTGTTCTGTTTTCTTGTCCATGTTTCTGCACCATACAAGAATGTTGAGAAGATATAACATTTTGATATTCTCAATTTTGGCCCTAGTGTTATTTGTTTTGATGTTAATATATTTTTCATGGCGTTAACATTAAAAAAAAAAATTGTGTTATTCCTATTCTTTTATTTATTTATGTTTTACATTTTCCATCACTGGTTATAGGATGTCCAAGGTAGCTGTAGCTTCCAACTGTTTCAACTGTAATGTTTTCTCTGTGTGTTTCGACACTGTTTTTGTCTTTTCTGTTGTTGGTGGTGAGGCTGCGGTGACTAATGGTATGTTGAACAAGCTCTTCTGTACATCATTGTTTGGTACATCAGATATGGTTGAAGTTGATTAACTTCCTTCCTGGCTGTAGCTTAGCAAGCCACTATCATGAAACATCTGTTCTTATTGAAACGTAAGTCTCCACTCTGAAATATAATTTATAATCAAGAGATTAAGGTGGTTATATGTTGGGCATGAGATGAGATGAGACATCAAGAGAAGAAGGTGGTTATATGTTGGGCATGAGATGAGATGAGACATCAAGAGAATGAGGTGGTTATATGTTGGGCATGAGATGAGATGAGACATCAAGAGAAGAAGGTGGTTATATGTTGGGCATGAGATGAGATGAGACATCAAGAGAAGAAGGTGGTTATATGTTGGGCATGAGATGAGACAACAAGAGAAGAAGGTAGTTATATGTTGGGCATGAGATGAGAAGAGACATCAAGAGAAGAAGGTGGTTATATGTTGGGCATGAGGTGAGACATCAAGAGAAGAAGGTAGTTATATGTTGGGCATGAGATGAGATGAGACATCAAGAGAAGAAGGTGGTTATATTTTGGGCATGAGATGAGACATCAAGAGAAGAAGGTAGTTATATGTTGGGCATGTGATGAGATGAGACATCAAGAGAATGAGGTGGTTATATGTTGGGCATGTGATGAGATGAGACATCAAGAGAAGAAAGGTGTTATATGTTGGGCATGAGATGAGATGAGACATCATGAGAAGAAAGTGGTTATATGTTGGGCATGTGATGAGATGAGACATCAAGAGAAGAAGGTGGTATATGTTGGCCATGTGATGAGATGAGACAACAAGAGAAGAAGGTGGTCATATGTTGGCCATGTGATGAGAAGAGACAACAAGAAAGAAGGTGGTCATATGTTGGCGATGTGATGAGAAGAGACAACAAGAGAAGAAGGTGGTCATATGTTGGCGATGTAATGAGAAGAGACAACAAGAAAAGAAGGTGGTCATATGTTGGCCATGTGTTGAGAAGAACAACAAGAGAAGAAGGTGGTCATATGTTGGTCATGTGATGAGAAGAGACAACAAGAGAAGAAGGTGGTCATATGTTGGCCATGTGTTGAGAAGAGACAACAAGAGAAGAAGGTGGTCATATGTTGGTCATGTGATGAGAAGAGACAACAAGAGAAGAAGGTGGTCATATGTTGGTCATGTGATGAGAAGAGACAACAAGAGAAGAAGGTGGTCATATGTTGGTCATGTGATGAGAAGAGACAACAAGAAAAGAAGGTGGTCATATGTTGGTCATGTGATGAGAAGAGACAACAAGAGAAGAAGGTGGTCATATGTTGGTCATGTGATGAGAAGAGACAACAAGAGAAGAAGGTGGTCATATGTTGGTCATGTGTTGAGAAGAACAACAAGAGAAGAAGGTGGTCATATGTTGGTCATGTGATGAGAAGAACAACAAGAAAAGAAGGTGGTCATATGTTGGCCATGTGATGAGAAGAGACAACAAGAGAAGAAGGTGGTCATATGTTGGTCATGTGATGAGAAAAGAGGTGGTCATACAACAACAGAGAAGAAGGTGGTCATATGTTGGTCATGTGATGAGAAGAGACAACAAGAGAAGAAGGTGGTCATATGTTGGTCATGTGATGAGAAGAGACAACAAGAAAAGAAGGTGGTCATATGTTGGCATGTGATGAGAAGAGACAACAAGAGAAGAAGGTGGTCATATGTTGGTCATGTGATGAGAAGAGACAACAAGAGAAGAAGGTGGTCATATGTTGGTCATGTGGTGAGAAGAGATAACAAGAGAAGAAGGTGTACATATGTATTTTCTTCCTTTAGATATAATTCTTTGTCAGGTATTTTCTTCCTTTAGATATAATTCTTTGTCAGGTATTTTCTTACTTTAGATATAATTCTTTTTCGGGTATTTTCTTTCTTTGTTTCCTTCTGTCTTCTTCTCCACAATATTTCTGGGTGATATGTGTTACAACTTTCACCACCATGACCTAGGAATGGTAACTGTCTTCTCCACAATATTTCTGGGTGATATGTGTTACAACTTTCACCACCATGACCTAGGAATGGTAACTGTCTTCTCTTCTCCACAATATTTCTGGGTGATATGTGTTCTGCTTTCACCCATGACCTGGGAATGGTAACTGCCTTCTCCACAATATTCTGGGTGATATGTATTACAACTTTCACCACCATGACCTAGGAATGGTAACTGCCTTTCCACAATATTTCTGGGTGATATGGTTACAACTTTCACCACCATGACTAGGAATGGTAAACTGTCTTCTCCTTTGGTCATCTTTTCTTCTTTGTTTTCCGTTCTGCTTTACGCCCGATAATTACTCTGGGATATGGTTGTCCCTACCTCATCCTTCCTAAAAAGACGTGAAATTGGCGAAATGCGTTGTCTTGAGATTTGCAGTATAACTGTGGTATTTACGCCTTTCAGCCCATTATTTTTTTCAACACGGCATTTTAAGTACCAGTTGCTTTCCCTCTTTGATCTCCTCCTCACTAGGTCAGACAAACTGGTATGTTGGATTTAGCGTCTGGATGGTTCTTGTTCACGATTGGCGCAAATCATTAGCTGTCAGTCTTTCCCAACTAACAGCTCTGTTGCTATCACTCGACTTGCCCTCTCTTGATGTTAGTTATTTTCTTTGAGTTCTTTTTAAGGAGAAAATTATTTTTTTGTTCCCTTGTAACGAATTATTTTCTTGGGTTCCTAACTACCACACGTTAGCGGCTTCCAGATGTTTCTTTTACGAATTATTTTTCTTGTTCAGGATTAACATTTGTACTCTTTTCTTGTTCCCAACTAACGAATTATTTTTCTTGTTCCCAACTAACGAATTATTTTTCTTGTTCCCAACTAACGAATTATTTTTCTTGTTCCCAACTAACGAATTATTTTTCTTGTTCCTATTGATAGAGATAATGACGTAAATAATTTTACTATTTTCCTAGTATTATATTTTGTTTAATTGCTTCCATTGACAAATTTGATTTACACAAATAAGTAATAATAGAATAGTCAAAGCGGGCAGTGGAGCGTGGGTTATGATCATGAGCATGACGATGGAGGTCGGTTGGCTTACCACGGCAACAGCCGGGGTTCGTACCCTGGCGAGGACACCTGGGTTTTACTAATTCCCTAAAAATTAGTGGGAGCCGCGATAGCTCAGTGGTTAGTGAACTGGACTACTACGGACAAGGGGTAGGGTTCGATCCCAACCGACGGCTCCGGGTTCACCCAGCCTTAAATGGGTACCGGATTTTTTCTGGGAAAGTAAAGCAGCACGGGCGTAATACCGACCACATTACCCCAAAAATCATGTGCTGTGAAGGTCTGTAAAATATAGGGTCACTAACACCATATTTCCCTATACGCCACTTGGCGTGACGGGGGGTACTTTACTTTTTTTACTATGACGATGGAGGTAGTGTCAGTGACTAAGGCATTCATCTGGTTAGAGTCACAAGACTACACCCACGCCTGGATATTAAGTAATTCGTTGAACATAAGAAAAGTGGAGGCGGGATCTGTACGTAGGCAATGGGTAGAGTCATTGCAGAGGTAAAATTACCTAGGGTCACCTTTGCCTACGTCCCTGGATATGCGGGGGTATGGGGAAGTAAAAGCGCGGATAGGCTGCCTAACTGTGCTGTCGTTGTAGAGGGCCAACCAATAGATCGGGCGGACTTATCGGTGCCCTCCGAGATGTGGGAATGGCATAGAACTTCGACAACCATCAGTCCACGTCATGCCTTCAGATGAAAGAGATGGGAGTTAAGATGGGCACAGCCAGAAACGAGAAACGTAGTGGGTGTGTAAGAAGACTTATCAACCAACACAGAACTGGAGTCGTCAGTCGCTGGACACTGCGGGACTTGTTGAGGAGGGGACCTGATCCCTATGGACATGTTCGGAGTGTAATGATGATGACCCGCAAGTAACTCAATTACGTAAATTAGTTTTACTTTTTTCCAAGAATTATTTTTATTTCTTCCATTGACAAAGATGAATTACGTAAAATAGTTTTACTTTTTTCCAAGAATTATTTTTATTTCTTCCATTGACAAAGATGAATTACGTAAAATAGTTTTAATTAAAAAAATTCTGCTCCCTTTTCTCTCTCTCTCTCTCTCTCTCTCTCTCTCTCTCCCACCCTCCTTTCCTTCATTCCTTTCACACACAGGTGCAAGTTTTCATATTGTACTACAACGGTACACCTTACACACAATTCAACATACCTAGATCATAAATAAGCCGAGAACCCCTGGAGTACTTGGTCAGAATTTGTCCGCCCCATTTGGGTGATCGTTTCATAGAAATATGAGTTGACTGGAAAATAGACGATGATGGAGATGGTACGAACACATAACTCAACACTCACCAAAAAAAAAGTGCATAAAAATGGCATCTATTAACGGAAGTCTTGTTTCCGTGCACTCGTTCTGTATTATTGCGCATTAATCTGTGTTTTTTAGCCGTTCCAGGGTAAATATACGATATCCACGCCGTTCCCGCTAGATACACAATGCTGTCGGTAAATAAACAATCATCAGGTGCCAGGGGTATATATACGCTGAGAATTCTGTAGATTGTATATTAAATGCGCGGTTTTTACGTTATATCATCAGCATATATCAAGTGTGTGTAGTAGTTTCTGTATAGATAGATCTGCAGAGCAGCGGTTGCCATGTTGGAAGTGAATAGTCTTCATCTTCTACCTTTCAGTTCCCTGTGGAGTATAGGTCTTCAACAAACACTTTTAGTTCACTGTGGAGTATAGGTCTTCAACAAACACTTTTAGTTCACTGTGGAGTATAGGTCTTCAACAAACACTTTTAGTTCACTGTGGAGTATAGGTCTTCAACAAACACTTTTAGTTCACTGTGGAGTATAGGTCTTCAACAAACACTTTTAGTTCACTTTGGAGTATAGGTCTTCAACAAACACTTTTAGTTCACTGTGGAGTATAGGTCTTCAACAAACACTTTTAGTTCCTTGTGGAGTATAGGTCTTCAACAAACACTTTTAGTTCCCTGTGGAGTATAGGTCTTCAACAAACACTTTCAGCTCCTGTGGAGTATAGGTCTTTAACAAACACTTTTAGTTCCCTGTGGAGTATAGGTCTTCAACAAACACTTTTAGTTTACTGTGGAGTATAGGTCTTCAACAAACACTTTTAGTTTACTGTGGAGTATAGGTCTTCAACAAACACTTTTAGTTCCCTGTGGAGTATGGGTCTTCAACAAACACTTTTAGTTCCTTGTGGAGTATAGGCCTTCAACAAACATTTTTAGTTCACTGTGGAGTATAGGTCTTCAACAAACACTTTCATCTCCCTGTGTAGTATAGGTCTTCAACAAACACTTTTAGTTCCCTGTGGAGTATAGGTCTTCAACAAACACTTTCAGCTCCCTGTGGATTATACTAAGGTCTGCAGATGTGGTTTTTATATGCATTTCTTTGCTTTGAACACTTACTTTGTAGAATACCGCTGCTACTCTACTCTGTGTTTGTATATCGTCTTTAACCTAGTACATGTATTTTAGATGCTTACTCGATTGCTATTGTTTTATGAGTATTTAGCTATGTTGTGTTAATTTTCTTTACCGAAATATCTTTGTATGTCTTACTTATTGTCCCTGTTGAAGGTTTAATGAGCCGCAACGTCGTTCGAATTTGGGTTGTCCAGAATCTACGTGAAGTTATAATCATACCATTTTTGTTTCGATTTTTTTTTTTCATTTTCCCCGAATCAGACCTTCTAAAGATGATACTTCCATATTGGCTGACCAAGGGTGAACAGATGTATAAGGGAACGAAATCGCTGTCGTAAAAGGTTACAAGTCGGATATGTTGGGACTATAGATTCTGTAAATTTCAACATAAAGGATGAAACCAGTATAAAATGTGAATCTTACAGATCATTGTAAAATATACTATATTTTACTTCGGCCTGCGTAAAATGTGATTCCTGCCTTAAATGGTTGCAAAATCTATAGTTGCATCCCGCTACTGGAAGTCCCTGTCACGTGCTTGTGAGCACATCTTGCCGTGGGTATTGATCTCCAGAACTCGTAGCACAGCTCGCCCTCGTTGTTCAGCTCGGAGATTGTAGTAATTGCTAGCGATAGATTATCAAACGGACCTTTCTTAAATATATCTTCATTTTATCTTTCCCCCTGCCTCGTTTTGAGCTCTTCCTTACCGCCATGTTGACTTTCTGATTGTGTTTATTGTGAGGGGACAGATAACCAGCGCGGGGAGGGAAAAAGAGTAGGTGTTCATTTAAATAAAAATGTATGTGAATTTAGTTACTTTACACAGTTGTTTGTAAACTGGTACTTTAGTTGATTTACTCGTTTGTGGAAGGTAAAACACATCTGCTTCTTCTTTATTGAAAGTGATTAGAGTCATCATCATCATCGAGTGTCGTCTCCACATCAAAGATTCGCTACCATGGAGCCCCACTCCGCCCTGTCGCTTACTTTGGTGCTGCAGGTTGTCATAGACTGACTTGTCCATCTTTTGATGTTACTCGTCCATGTTAGTCTTGGTCTGCCTTTTCATTTTTTTACTTCGAATTTTCGCTTCCAAGATTACTTTTCATAAGCTGTCGTGTCTTTTTAACATGCCCCGATAAATCTCTTTTGGTCTTGTTTGAATTGTGTTTAGTAGTTCTTTTTCATTTTTAGTTGTTTTAAGACTTCATCTTTTTTTCTTTTCTTTCCGTCCAGTTCTGATAAGAAGAAACTGTATCTTAAAATTTACGAACATGAAGTATTGAAATATGATTCGTACATAAATAGGTACTGCAGCTAATAAATTGTACGTTTTGTGTGTGATGTTACAAATAAAAACCACTCCCATAAAATATCAATTTAAAGAATGAGGGGAATGTGTTAAGTTCAAGATCTTCTTCTTACTTTCAGCTCCCTGTGGAGCATAGGTCTTCAACAAACACTTCCAGCTACCTGTGGAGCATAGGTCTTCAACAAACACTTTCAGCTCCTTGTGGAGCATAGGTCTTCAACAAACACTTTCAGCTCCCTGTGGAGCATAGGTCTTCACCAAACACTTTCCAAGCCGTTCTGTTTCTTGCCATTCTTTTAAGATCATTCCATGTGTTCCCCATTATCTTCATCTCTGCTTCCACCTGTCTTCTCCTAGAATATTTTGGTCTTTCTCTTTGTCTTTTCACATGGGGATTCCAAAAAAAGAGCCTGTCGTGTAATATACTCTGTGTTGGCTTCCCAGCGTGTGTCCTATCCAGCACCATTGTCTTTGTTGTCTTCACCCATAAATGTTGTAAAACCGTTTCAAATTAAAATGAAATGAGCACATTGAGATCAAAACTAACAGCTGTGTATAGTTCAAATGTTCTAATCGTTGGAGATGTGCTGCTGCCTTAGATTTGAAACATTTCATAAAATGATAAATCACAAACAAGAAAGTTCGTAAAATAATCACTATCAACATAGCTTGATCATAACGAGTTCCTTGTTTATATTTATATATATGTAAAGTAAAAAGCCCTCGTCACGTCAAGTGGCGTATAGGGAATATGGTGTTAGTGACCATAAATTTTACAGACCTTCAGCACATGATTTTTAGGGTAATGTGGCAAATGTAATGTAATGTTTGTAATGTAACAAAACAAATATCAACAGGGCTGAAACTAAGAATGGCAAAATGTTTCATTTCTCAATATTCCTGTATGGTGCAGAAACATGGACATTAGACAAGAAAACAGAACAGAAAATTGAAGCCTTTGAAATGTGGATTTATAGAAGAATAGGTAGAATTGGATGGCAACAAAATATAAAACGATGAAGTTTTAAAACAGCTGAAGATAAAAAGAGAACTACTAAATACAATTAAGACAAAACAAATGAAATTTTGGGGCATGTTAAAAGACACAACAGCCTACTAAAAGTAATATTGGAAGGGAAAATACAAGGTAAAAGAGGCAGACCAAGATTAACATGGACGAGTAACATCAAAAGATGGTCAAGTCAATCTATGACAGCCTGCACCATCAAAGCAAGAAATAGAGTAGAATGCCGATCCATGGTAACCAATATTCGTTGCGGAGAAGGCACTCGGTAATGATGATGATGACCCATTTAAGGCTGGGTGAACCCGGAAGCCGTCGTCGGTTGGGATAGAACCCTACCTCTTGTCCTTTGTAGTCCTTTTCACTAACCACTGAGCTATCTCGGCTCCCATATATATATGAATGATTGTTTACCCTTACTGTACGTGAAGCCGATTTCGGTCGGGTATGTTTAGTCAAGAGTGCGTCACTCTCAATTTGATTAGTGTAAACTGTCATCAAACCGTATTATATTTGACACGTCTTGGATCATCTTGGTATTGGTGAAACTTAATTCCTTGTTCAATTATCTACACATTCACAGATAAGACGTCATGTGTTAGATAAATATGAAGAATGTAGATTGATATTTAGAATCATGACAGACTTTGTATCTGAAATCTCTATCGTTGCATTGATAAAAGCCTTCCGTAATGAAAGAGTTAATTCATCATCATCATCATGTACCATGCATGTTGGCGTAGGCGATCATGTCCCTCCACAATCTTCTATCCACAGTGCATCGTATCAGTTCTGTTATTGACTGCTTTCCATACCATGATACCAAGCTACCCAGTATTTTCTCTCTTTGTCGTCCGCGATCTCTCTTTCCTTTTATTTTGCCAGTTGTAACCAAGTATTCCAACTTTCCTCTTCTCATGATGTGCCGAAAAATAGTTGATTGCTTCTTTCTGATGTTTTTTAAGAGCTCCCTTTTGTGTTGGCCTCTTTGAGAACTTCCTCATTGATCTTTTTATCTGTCCAGGGAACTTTCAACATTCTTCTGAGAAATCCCGTCTCTGTGGCCTCTAATCGTCTTTCATTTGTTTGTCTACTGTCCATGAAGAGTTAATTATCATAACAAAAAGATCAACTATCGGCAACTCTAAGAGTTACGGGAGATGCAATATTCCATTTTTAACCTGAAAATTTCATTTTATATCTTAAAGTACACATTTTTCTAATATCGGTTGTATTATATTATCATGAAATAACACACAAGAGCAAATCAACGATAGCATCAGTGGTAAACTACTGTGTATAATTATCTTTCTGTCGTCACGGCATTTTCCAATTACTGTTGCCTGCCGGGGGAATTGTAGGCCCGGAGAATAAGGGCCGCGTGTCCAGTGCTGTCGCCTCGAGGTGTTCGAGTCTGAGTTTCTGTTTCATCCTCGATAGAGAAAAACGTGACCTCCATGGGGTTTGAACTTGAGCATTTCTGGTGTCGAGCCCGACGAGTTATCTACTCGCCTTTTTTTTTTTTTCTGTTGTTGTTTATTTGTCATTTTTTCTGTTGTTGTTTATTTGTCATTTTTTCTGTTGTTTATTCGTCATGTTTTTTCTGTTGTTGTTTATTTGTCATTTTTTCTGTGTTTATTTGTCATTTTTCTTTTTTTGTTGTTTTATTTGTCATTTTTTTTATGTTGTGTTAATTTGTCATTTTTTTCTGTTGTTGTTATTTGTCATTTTTTTCTGTTGTTGTTTATTTGTCATTTTTTTCTGTTGTTGTTTATTGTCATGTTTTTCTGTGTTGTTATTGTCATTTTTTCTGTTGTTTATTCGTCATGTTTTTTTCTGTTGTTGTTTATTTGTCATTTTTTTCTGTTGTTATTTGTCATTTTTTCTGTTGTTGTTTATTTGTCATGTTTTTCTGTTGTGTTTATTTGTCATTTTTTTCTGTTGTTGTTTATTTGTCATTTTTTTCTGTTGTTGTTTATTTGTCATTTTTTTCTGTTGTTGTTTATTTGTCATGTTTTTCTGTTGTTGTTTATTTGTCGTTTTTTTCTGTTGTTGTTTATTTGTCATGTTTTTTCTGTTGTTGTTTATTTGTCATGTTTTTTCTGTTGTTGTTTATTTGTCGTTTTTTTCTGTTGTTGTTTATTTGTCATGTTTTTTCTGTTGTTGTTTAATTGTCATTTTTTTGAGTGCTGTAAAACAGACCTCTTCATCCTGTGATTCGCTATCTACTCGCCTCCCGATCTCCAGTGTATGATGTATGTAAAGTGCGGTTGTACTACGTAATGAGCACATGGATTATTACTGTTTTGTGTGGAAAGGTGAGAAGAAGAAGAAGAAGGAAGAAGAAGAAGAAGAGAAAGAGAGAGAGAGAGAGAGAGAGAGAGAGAGAGAGAGAGAGAGAAAATGGAGCTTCTCCTATTTTCTATCTACGCCACTCCGGGAGTCAATAGCACAAACCAGGCCCGTTAGCAAGTAATTAGAAAGGACTCTGCCAACGTACAAAGAGAGGCCATTTTATTTAACACAACTAGGCTTACTCAGTTCTTGTTTTGTGACCAGACTAGCTCTCCCACTGGTGACGTCACTGCCCGTGCTTTTTTTCGGTTGTGTTAAGGTCATAGGTCAGGCATTTGACCTCATTGATCCCACTCTCTCTCTCTCTCTCATTCTCTGGTCCCCCCCCCCCCCCCCCCACCGTTCTGTACCCTTCCCGAGCTCTTCGCCTAATTCCCATTGACTGCCGCGTGTTACTCGGAATAATGAATGCCGCCAGCAAATCGTGCATATAGTCTGTGTAGTTCAGAACTGGAGCAGTTCCACAACCAACCAGACGTCTTGTTAGATACTATTCAAAGATAATTACTGATATCACACCCCAATCTACCCTATACACATTTCAAGAGAAAAATTAGATACTATGTATTTTTTTCGAGGGTTTTACAGAAGAATGTTGAGAATACCATGGGCATCTAAGAAGAGTAATGAAAACGTTCTGAAAGAGGCCAAATCAAAAAGAGAGCTAATATCCAATATTAGGAAGAAACAATCATCATTTTTTGGCCATGTTATGAGAAGGGAACAGAAAGTCGACAACAGAAATGATCTACCTTTCGTTCGCCTGAAGTATTATCTATATCTGCAATGTCGTTTCCGGTATAAATTTTACTGTCTTTTGTAATTCTTGCAGTGGCCCATATAATTTTGTCTTTAGTGTTGTATCTGTGGGCCAATGAGTTACAAGAAATGTTGGAAATTATAGTGTAAGAAAGCAAAAATAAAGGACTCAGCCTTAATAGCAACAATTCAGAAGTAATGGTAACAACAAAGAAAAAGACATCACCTCAGTGCAGAATAAAGACAAGTGGAACAATATTAAAACAGGTAAATGAATTTAAATATTTGGGAACTTTTTCAACCTCCGACGGAAGATGTACAAAAGAGGTGAGATGTAGAATGGCTCAGGCAAAAGCAGCTTTCCAGAAAATGAAGAAGATACTATGTAATCCATTTTTGACAACAGAAACAAGAAACAGAGTTCTTAAATGTTATATAGAGCCAGTCTTAACATATGGATGCGAATCATGGACAATAGGACAACAGACAAGGAAATCACTGGAATCTGTAGAAATGTGGTTTTACAGAAAAATGTTGAGAATACCATGGACAGCTAAGCAGAGTAATGAAAATGTTCTGAAAGAGGTCAAAGCAAAAAGAGAGCTAATTTCCAATATTAGGAAGAAACAATGATCATGTTTTGGCCATGTCATGAGAAGAGAACAACTGGAATATATTGTAACAACGGGAGAAATTGAGGGACGAAGAGATAGAGGGAAGCAAAGAGAGAAAATACCAGACAGCTTAAGAGAATGGCTAGGCAGAAGGTCAACAACAGAAATGATAAAGAACTGTCGAGATCGAAAGTTGTGGAGTGACATGATCACCTACGCCAGTAGGCCCGGTACTTGATGATGATGATGATGTGCCAATGGATTTTCTTCAGTCTTCTATATACAGTGCAGTCTTGAAGTATGTGTTCCGCAGTCTGGGACGCCTGTCCATGTGTACAATAAGTTGAGGTGCCGATCTTGAATTGTGTATACATGTGACTGTGGAGTCGATTGTGTCCTGTTCTGAGGCGTACAACGATAACTTGTTGACATCTATAACAGAAGTGATAAATAACTGTCGAGATCGAAAGTTGTGGAGAGACATGGTCACCTACGCCAGCAGGAACGGTACTTGATGGCGAATTATATTTGAGTAGTGACGTCATAAAAATATCAGAGATTGTCTAGTCTGTCAGTTTTGGATGGTGCAGTGTTAAATGTTGAACCACAATTTAAAAAAATAAATATATTATTTAATTAATTAATTTTAATAGACAAAAAAATGTAATTTTTAAATAATTAATTAATTTTATTTTAAATTGATTTCTTCTATCTTCTATCTTTTTAGCTCCAGTGGAGCATAGGTCTGCAACAAACACTTTCCAAGTCGTTCTGTCTCTTGCCATTCTTTTAAGATCATTCCATGTCTTCCCCATCATCTTCATCTCTTCTTCTATCTGTCTTCTCCAAGAATTCATTGGTCTTCCTCTTTGTCGTTTCTCCTGGGGATTCCAAAAAAGGGCCTGTTGTTTAAATTGATTTGCTCTTTTGTATTGTTTCATGAATATATAATATAACAGACTCTTCAATTATGCAAACAAAAGAGATTAGAAGAATGTGTACCTTAAGATATATATCGTTTGCCAGCTTTTACCTCTCACGAAGTCCCTAGAGACTAGGAACTGAATTTTGTGTGTTAATTCGTTTTTTCACTGGCAGCCGTGTGCAACGGGGTCCCTCGCCGCACAGGCAGATAACTCCGTCTTCGGAGTACTCATATTTTTTCCGTTCATAGGTAATTAACGTTTCAAGCCGGGCCTCGCTGCTGAGATCAGGGGTGGTTACCGCAGAGAAGAAATCATAAGTAAAAAATCCCAGTTGGGATTTGAACCCACAACCTCTCTGTCTCGAGGCCAGCGTCTTGCCTCGAGACCAACCAATTCCCAAAAGAACAAAAATAAATATACAAAGGCTCTGTCTTAAAGCAAGTAGAAATATATGTAACCGTCTTGCACGTGTTTGGTTTTCCTGTCCAGCTGATGAAGTCTTGTGACCGAAACGTTTATAACGTTGTCTTATTTTTACTATAGCCTCTATATACAATTTTATAGTTGTTTTCCCATCTCCATATCTAGTCCATGTCGTTCTCACCATCCATGGGATTTTTTGTTTGGTTGTTATGCAGTCATTGTTAGCGAAATGTTTTCAATACGAGGCTACCCTATACGATGTACAAACAACTTGAAGCTTTCCCATAATGCATTAAAGAATTCCCGATGACGTTTTCTTTCTGAAGATTTTCCCATAATCTAAATATAGGTCGTCCGTAATAGATTTCCCACAAAGTGGTTTATTTTAAAATACTTCTTGTTGAGAGTCTCCACCCCCCCCCCCATTTTTTTGTTGTTGTTGTCTTGTGACATACTTCCCTACCAATGTTGTTTTTTTTTTCAGTGATGGAGACTAGGCTGTCCCTATTCATGATTTGTGTTTATATTTCACCATTGTATATTTTTTTAAATTTTTGAAATCACTGGAGTCTGTAGAAATGTGGTTTTACAGAAGAATGTTGAGAATAGCATGGACAGCTAGGAAGAGTAATGAAAATGTTCTGAAAAGGCCAGAGCAAAAAGAGAGATAATTTCCTATAATAGGAGGAAACAATCATCATTTTTTGGCCATGTAATGAGAAGAGAACAACTGGAATATATTGTAATAACTGGGAAAATTGAGGGACGAAGAGACAGAGGGAAGCAAAGAGAAAAGATACCAGACAGCTTAAGAGAAAAGCTTGGCAGAAGGTCAACAACAGAAACGATAAATAACCGTCGAGATCGAAAGTTGTGGAGAGACATGATCACCTACGCCTGCAGGCCCGATACTTGATGATGATGATACCATACAAATATACCACAGATTACAAACTATGTCACACACAGTACAAATAATTGCTGAGAATACAGCATCTTTACATGTACTATTTGTTATATTAAAAGCATTATTTATTAACCAATAGAGTTGAGTTGATGAGTACTATTTTAAATATAAAAAGTAGTAAGTAAAGTTTCCTGTGTGTTTACCGAGGCCTCATTATGAGGGAAGTAAAGAATAGTGACACTGTGACCTTCCAGGCATGTCGTAAGAGACGACTAAGGAGTTTGATCGATGGCTTGACAAGCTGTCATTGTAAAAAGTATTGTTATGGAAACACGCCATATATTTTAGAGCAGTGATCTCTGCATTATGTGCCACTTTGGCACACAAGGTTTCTGTTTTGAGATTGTGGTTCTGCCCTATGTGCCGTCTTCGGCTCGAAAGGACAATAGATAGATAGAAGTAAAGTACCCCGTCACGCCAAGTGGCGTATAGGGAAATATGGTGTAGTGGCCATATATTTTACAGACCTTCAGCACATGATTTTTGGGGTAATGTGGTCGGTATTACGCCCGTGCTGCTTTACTTTCCAGAAAAAAATCCGGTACCCATTTAAGGCTGGGTGAACCCGGAAGCCGTCGGTTGGGATCGAACCCTACCCCTTGTCCTTTGTAGTCCAGTTCACTAACCACTGAGCTATCGCGGCTCCCTATTTTAAATATGATGTAGCTTATTTCTCGTTAAGTTAAGGTTTCTCGACGGCATCATCGCGTGCCGTCTCCGCAACGAAGATTGGCTACCATGGATCGCCATTCTGCTCTGTTTCTTGCTTTGAAGGTGCAGGTTGTCATAGGTTGACTTGTCCATCTTTGATGTTACTCGTCCGTGTTAGTCTTGGTCTGCCTCTGCCTCTTTTACCTTGTATTTTCCCTTCCAATATTACTTTTAGTAGGCTGTTGTGTTTTTAACGTGTCCCAAAATGTCATTTGTCTTGTCTTTCTACTGACATGATAATAGTCAATTAAAATGTATTCTCTCAGACATTTTAGTTCAGAAATCAGTACTTTAAACTGGAATGGAATTGCTACAACTACCTGGAACATACTATAACCAGTGATGGAAAATGTACAACTGAAGTATATAAAAGAATAGGTATGGCAAAAAGTAATTTTAATGCCATGAAAAATATACTAACATCAAAATAAATAACACCAGGGCTTAAACTAAGAATAGCAAAATGTTACATCTTCTCAATATTCCTGTATGGTGCAGTAACATGGACATTAGACCAGAAAACAGAACAGAAATTGAAGCCTTTGAATGTGGATTTATAGAAAAATAGGTAGAATTGGATGGGAAAAAAAGAAAACATAGGAGGAAGTTTTAAAACAACTAAAAATGAAAAAAAAACTACTAAACACAATTAGATCAAGACAAATGAAATTTTTGGGGCATGTTAAAAGACACCACAGCCTAATAAAAGTAATATTGGAAGTCAAAATACAAGGTAAAAAAGGCAGAGGCAGACAAGACAACATGGGATAAAGAGGACGAAAGATGGGACGAGAACATCAGATGAGACAAGCAAATCTATGAACAGAGAATATGCACCCAATAAGATAAAAGAAAAAACGAAGAGTGAGTAATATCAACGAGTTCGACGAGTACACAGTAAACCATCGAACACGTACGAAGAACTGCAAACACCCCGCACGTTGAATGACCACCGATCATCGATGGAATGTATCCTGCACATCCAAGAAACAAATATACCGTGACATTTGATGGCAACCAATGATCCGATGAATCTGGAAGTATTTAATATTGCAATAAATTGAGCTAAAATGTGCTAATATAGATTTAATTAAATTTAGTCTAGTAATATGTCAATAAAGTTGAGCTAAAAGTATTATAATTTTAATTTTATTTTAAATTATTAATCTACTAATATTGCAATAAAGTTGACCTAAAATGTGCTAATATAGATTTTAATTAAATTTAGTCTAGTAATATGTCAATAAAGTGAGCTAAAAGTATTATAATTTTAATTTATTTTAAAATTAATCTACTAATATTGCAATAAAGTTGACCTAAAATGAACTCACATAAGTAAAAAAAAGTAAAGTACCCCGGTCACGCCAAGTGGCGTATAGGGAATTATGATGTTAGTGACCTATATATTTTACAGATCTTCAGCACATGATTTGTGGGGTAATGTGGTATTACGCCCGTGCTGCTTTACTTTCCCAGAAAAAAAAAACCGGTACCAATTTAAGGCTGGGTGAACCGGACCCGTCGGTTGGGATCGAACCCTACCCCTTGTCCTTTGTAGTCCAGTTCACTAACCACTGAGCTATCGCGGCTCCAGAACTCACATAGATTTGAAAAAAAAATGTGAATACCCAATGATGCAAAATAAAAGTTAACTTAAGAAATATTTAAACATTTGTAAAAAATATATAAAATCATTACGTATCATGAAGCAAATGTTCACACAAAAAGTATAGATTTCTAAACAATGTGTTACTAGTATTAGTATTACAAATAAAGTTTTGTGAAAAAATAATTTGAGTTCATTTTGTTTGTTTGACTGATATTCTACTAATGTAAATGTTAACTATACAGTAGAACTAAAATGTTCTAGGGATAAGATTTCTTTGTTTTATTATTAGCTTTACAAGAGAGTTAAGCTAGACTGTGGCAAATCATTGACAAGAGAAACCTGATATATTAATATTATAATACAAATAAGTTAAACTGTGGCAAATTGACAAGAGAAACCTGATATATTAATATTATAATACAAATAAGTTAAACTGTGTAAATCATTGACAAGAGAAACCTGATATATTAATATTATAATACAAATAAGTTTAAACTGTGGTAAATCATTTGACAAGAGAAACCTGATATATTAATATATAATACAAATAAGTTAAAACTGTGGTAAATCATGACAAGAGAAACCTGATATATTAATATATAATACAAATAAGTTAAACTGTGGTAAATCATGACAAGAAAAACCTGATATATTAATATTATAATACAAATAAGTTAAAACTGTGGTAAATCATTGACAAGAAAAACTGATATATTAATATTATAATACAAATAAGTTAAACTGTGGTAAACCATGAACAAAAAAAAACCTGATATACTAATATTATAATACAAATAAGTTAAACTTGTGGTAAATCATTGACGAGAGAAAAATTATATACTAATATTATGATACAAATAAGTTAAACTGTGGTAAATCATTGACAAGAAAAACCTGATATACTTATATTAAAAAAAAGCTCAACTGTGGTAAATCATTGACAAGAAAAACTGATATACTAATATATAATACAAATAAGTTAAATTGTGATAAATCATTGACAAGAAAAACCTGATATACTAATATTAGATACAAATAAATTAAACTGTGGTAAATCATTGACAAGAAAAACTGATATACTAATATTATAATACAAATAAGTTAAACTGTGGAAATCATTGACAAGAAAAACATGATATACTTATAATATAACAACAGCTCAAAACGTGGTAAATCATGGACAAGAAAAACCTGATATACCTATATTATACAAATAAGCTGTATCAGAGGTATAATTTAAAAAAAAAAACTATTTATTAAAGTGCAAGAGCTAAAGTGATATGTAGTAATTTAGATATTTTAAATTATCTTTGTGATAAGCTAAATCTTCTAATTTAGATGGTAAAAATAGATTTTACAAATATCAGCAACAACGTTATAGTAGAATATACTAAATTTAGAAAAAAGCAAACTAGAAATCTAATTTTCAGTTTACCATCAAATGTACGAGAGAAAAATGATATGTTCATTATATACATCTACCGGGCATCATTATGAGGGAGGTAAAGAAGAGTGACACTTTGACCTTCCAGGCATGTCGTAAGAGGCGACTAAGGAGTTTGATCGATGGCTTGACAAGCTGTCATTGTAAAAAGTATTGTTATGTAAACAGAACCATAGATATTAGAAGCAGTGATCTCTGCAATATGTGCCATTTGGCACGCAAGGTTTCTGTTTTTGAGATTGTGGTTCTGAACTATGTGCCGTCTTCGGCTCGAAAGGACAATAGATAGATATATTAATATACATCGTTAAGTAACAGTAGTATGCACTATTGTACAAAATATAACTGCATTTATAATAGCTAGTCGTATATATTTAGTTGTATAATGTATCTATTAATATAGAACACACAGCTAAATTTAAGATGTATTAATGTAGTTAACACTACTGCAGTTTTCTGACATTATTTTTGTTATTTTATCTATATATATATATTATATTTATATATATATATATATATATATATATATATATTTATTTATTAATTTAATTTGTTTAAATATTTAATATAATATATTTTTGGCCATATAATGAGAAGAGAACAACTGGAATATATTGTAACAACTGGAATAATTGAGGGACGAAGAGATAGAGGGAAGCAAAGAGAAAAGATACCAGACAGCTTAAGAGAATGGCTTGGCAGAAGGTCAACAACAGAAATGATAAATAACTGTCGTGATCAAAAGTTGTGGAGAGGCATGATCACCTACGCCTGCCCAGTACTTGATGATGATGATATATAAACACAGAGATAAAATTGGGATGGTTTAGACAATAATCTAAATTACACAAAATATAAGTTAGAGGTAAGTTATGACGTGTAATATTAGAGACACAGCGCATATGACCTCATATGTAGCTTAAAAAAAGGTGTGGGGGGGGGGGGGTGTGGTGTAAAAATATAACAAAAATGAAACAAAGACATGACAAAAGAGGGATGAAGGAGAGAAGGAAAAACAACGTAGATGACAGAAACATGGAAGGTTTTGAGTAATCATGGGGTGTGTGGGGGGATGGGGGGGGGGGAACAACAAAGAACTGTAATTCCGTAATTCTCGGAATTAAAATAAAGAAATAAATTAACATAAAACAGAACAAAGAAGTGATGGAGAAGTTTTCTCTATTGCTCTCGTTCCGTTAACGGCTGGAAGCTCTGCAAGTGACTGGACCCTCGGATGTGAGGGACAAGAGACAAAGAGTTAGGGGGGCTATTAGTCACCCTTAGCCACTTCTGGAATAATCTGGAGGGTGACTGAGGGGTTCCATCTTTTTTTATATTTTAAACTCTCTCCTCTCTCTCTCTCTCTCTCTCTCTCTCTCTCCTCTCTCTCTCTCTCTCTCTCTGACACTCGCACTCGGGGACACAACGGGAGGCATGTGAGATTACACACACTGTCATGAATACCCAGGGGGGACCGAGGAGGAGACGAGGGGAGGGAGAGCATGCGAGTATCGAGTGATTGTACATCTTGTGTACTTGTGAACAGGGAGTGAGATGTCAATTGTGACTAGTCAGGCGTGAATAATTATACATTTTGTACATTTTGAGAACATGAAGCGAGGTGTTTGTAGTGAAGAGTGAAAATCTGGTAAATGTGGTCTGTGTACAAAAAATGAGTGAAATATTGTAAATGTGGTCTGTGTACAAAAAAATGAGTGAAATATTGTAAATGTGTTCTGTGTGAAGAAAGAGTGAACTATTGTAACGGTTGTGTTCTATTTACAAAAATAGAGTGAACTATTGTAAAGGTTGTGTCCTATGTACACAAAAAAGAGTGAAATATTGTAAATGGTGTGTTGTATGTACACAAAAAGAGAGAAATATTGTCAATGTTGTGTTATATGTACACAAAAAGAGAGAAATATTGTCAATGTTGTGTTCTATGTACATAAAAAAGAGTGAAATATTGTCAATGTTGTAATGTGTGAAGAATATTAGGGGGGACATTTTCAGGAAATTCCTTTCTTGTATTGTGGGAAAACGCCATTGAAGTTGTTTGAACATCTTGTAGATTAGTCTCGTATTGAAGAGATTACGTGAACTGTGACAACCAAGACATGATATGGATGACAACGATGTGCGGGCAGGTCTGGAGATGGGAAACTGAAATGTCACATTGTAGATGTATGCTTTACTAAATGGAGACAACACGTGGCTATTAAAGTGGAAGTAATAGACCTGGAGACAGTTCAGAGCCACAACTACCTTGGGCATAACTATAACTAGTGCTGGAAAATGTACAACTGAAATAAACAAAAGAATAGGAATGGCAAAAAACAGTTTTAATGCCATGACAAATATACTAACATCAAAACAAATAACACCAGGGCTAAAACTATGAATAGCAAAATGTTACACCTTCTCAATATTCCTGTGTGGTGCAGAAACATGGACATTAGACAAGAAAACAAAACAGAAAATTGAAGCTTTGAAGTGAGGATTTATAGAAGAATAGGAAGAACGTGATGGAAAGAAAAGAAATCAGATGATGAAGTCTTAAAACAACTAAACATAACAAGAGAAGTACTAAATATAATTCAAACAAGACAAATGAGATTTTTGGGGGCATGTTAAAGACACTGCAATCTACTAAAAGTAATCTTGGAAAGGAAAGTTGAAGGTAAAAGAGGCAGTGACAAGTAAAATCAAAAGATGGACAAGTCAGCCTATGACAACCTGCACTATAAAAGCTAGAGATAAAGCGGAGTTGCGCTCCTTGGTAGCCAAACTTATATGCGGAGACGGCACTCATTGATGATGACTAAAAAGAAGACAGTAAACAATTACTGATATTTCGGTATAAGCCTTTATCATTATCATCATCATGTGCCATACTGGTTGGCGTAGGCGATCATGTCCTTCCACAATGTTCTATCTACAGTGCATCGTATCAGTTCTGTTGTTGACTGTTTTCCATGCCATGACACCAAGCTATCCAGTATTTTCTCTCTTTGTCGTCCGCGATCTCTCTTTCCTTTTATTTTGCCAGTTGTAACCAAGTATTCCAACTTTCCTCTTCTCATGATGTGCCCGAAAAATGTTGATTGTCTTTTTCTGATGTTTTTTTAGGAGCTGCCTTTTTGTGTTGTCTTCTTTGAGAGCTTCCTCATTGGTCTTTCTAGCTGTCCAGGGAACTTTCAACATTCTTCTGAGAAATCCCATCTCTGTGGCCTCTAATCGTCTTTTCATTTGTTTGTCTACTGTCCATGATTCGCTTCCATATGTCAGAATTGGTTCTATATAACACCGATGAACTCTCTTTCTCATTTCTATTGACATAGATTTGTTGCATGCGATATTTGTCATTATTATAGCCAGCAATAATCACGTGCAACACGGTTACATAAATAGATTTCGGCTTCATTCAGGGTCCTGTGAAAACATCGCCATTTCTTTGAGCACGTGCTTTTATACGCAGTGTGATCAGAATCAAATAACAATATTGCAATATTAAGGTGGCACCCTGACATGCAAGCAACAGGAATAGACTGGTGATGTAACAGAGCCTGTCAGGTTATTAGACAGACCTCACCACTGCTGGCACCCTGACATGCAAGCAACAGGAATAGACTGGTGATGTAACAGAGCCTGTCAGGTTATTAGACAGACCTCACCACTACTGGCACCCTAACATGCAAGCAACAGGAATAGACTGGCGATGTAACAGAGCCTGTCAGGTTATTAGACAGACTTCACCACTACTGGCACCCTGACATGCAAGCAACAGGAATAGACTGGCGATGTAACAGAGCCTGTCAGGTTATTAGACAGACCTCACCACTACTGGCACCCTGACATGCAAGCAACAGGAATAGACTGGCGATGTAACAGAGCCTGTCAGGTTATTAGACAGACCCCACCACTACTGTCCAACAAAGAAGTAACTTTAGAAGTGAAAACGAGCTCCTTATAAGGCTATCTTTATCCCAATGTTGTGCTACCAGTGCCAAATATGGACTTTAAAACTCAAGAACTGTTAGACAAATTAGCACGACACAGAAATCAAGTGCGTCAAACGGAAGAGGGAAAACAGCGTTGGAGATCAAAATCATGAATGAAGAGTTGAGCAGTTGTGGATTTTAATTCGTTTGTAACGATACCGGGACCTTCGATTAACTACAACTACATGGGTCTCAAGCGGTGTAAGAGAGACATCAATGATTCATGATATATGGCATTTGGAGTCTTGACAGACGGCTGGTAGCAAACGATCATTAGTCAGTAGTAAGGTTAAATATTCATGTCTTATGCTGCTTTGCTGAATACTTTTTTCGTGGCTGAATCTGCCAATATAGGATAGACAGAGTCGACTACAGAATGAAACAAGATATATTCGTGTTGCTTGGTCATGTCTCCTTTCCCTTCGCCTTTTATCTTCTGATTTTGACATCAACACTGCCTCCAAATTTACTGTGCCATTTTTAAAATTATTTTGTCTTCCATGTGCTACGATCTGCAGCCACATTTTCCCAGTTCCTTTCACTGATAGAGAATTCCCTCAAGGAACCCATGCAAACATCCTTATATCTCAACACTGGTCTGTCCTTTGGTCTCTTTCCGTACCTAGGTTCACTATATTTGTTTGTGAATACGATTGAAGACAGCATCTTACCATAGCTAGCATCAAATTCTACGCATCAATAACCGTTATTAACTCATCATCATCAAGTGCCATCGAAGGTTGGCTACCATGAAGCGTCATTCTGCTGTCTTTGCTTTGATGGTGCAGGTGGTCATAGGGTGGTTTATCCATCTTTTGATGTTACTCGTCCATGTTAGTCTTGGTCTGCCTCTGCCTCTGTTACCTTTTATTGTCCCTTCCAGGATTACTTTTAGTATGTTGTTGTGCCTTTTAACATTGCCCAAGAATCTCATTTGTCTTGTTTGAATTGTGTTTAGTAGTTCTCTTTTCATTATAGTTGTTTTAAGACTTCATCGTTTGTTTCTTTTCCCCCCATCCAATTCTACCTATTCTTCTGTATAGCCACATCCGTAATTAACTAACAAAGAAATAATACAACAGTACTACAAACACATGTACTGTGAGGGGCAAACCCGCTAGGCCCTGATGACCGTGAGTCGTGTCAAGTGCCTAGACTTCCTAGCCGAGGTGAGACCACAGTTCACGTGTTGCAGACACTCGACACTGGCTCGACCAGGATGTAATGTACGCCTCTAGCACGAGTATGTCCAAGTGTAAGTTAACAGGGGTTGACCTACTTTGCCTAGGTGGAGAGTGATTGTCAAGTCTAAAATTAGAATTGGTCGCACTGTGTGTGTGTGTCAACTCTCCTGTTATACTTAGACATATTATACGTGTAATGTATATATATCATCATCCTCAAGTACCGGGCCTGCTGGCGTAGGTGATCATGCCTCTCTATAACTTTCGATCTGGACAGTTATTTATCATTTCTATTGTTGACCTTCTGCCAAGCCATTCTCTTAAGCTGTCTGTATCTTTTCTCTTTGCTTCTCTCTATCTCTTTGTCCCTCAATTTTCCAAGTTATTACAATATATTCCAGTTCTCTTCTCATTACATGGCCAAAAAATGATGATTGTTTCTTCCTAATATTGGATAATTAGCTCTCTTTTTGCTCTGGCCTCTTTCAGAACGTTTTCATTATTCTTCTTAGCTGTCCATGGTATTCTCAACATTCTTCTGTAAAACCACATTTCTACAGCCTCCAGTGATTTTCTTGTCTGTTGTTCTATTGTCCACGATCACACACATATGTTAATACTGGCTGTACATAACATTTAAGAACTATTTTTCTTGTTTCTATTATAACAATGGATTTCAGAGTATCTTCCTCATTTTTTGAAAGCTGCTTTTGCCTGAGCCATTCTGCATCTCACCTCTATTGTACATCTACTATCTTAGGTTAACATTGTTCCCAGATGTTTAAATTCATTTACCTGTTTTAATTTTGTTGCACTTGCCTTTATTGTGCACTTCGGTGATGTCTTTTTCTTTGTTGTTACCATTACGTGTATCTTGGCATATACTTATAAAATAGCCTCTCATCGTGATTATAGGAAAGTTGGAATACGTGGTTACAACTGGAAGCTACAGGAAAGAGAAATCGCGAACGGCAAAGAGAGAAGATACTAGACAGCTTGGTGTCGTGGCATGGAAAACAGCCAACAACAGAACTGATACGATGTACTGTGTATAGAGAATTGTGGAAGGACACGATCGCCTACGCCAACCTTTATGGCACATGATGTAGATGAGAGAAATATGGATTTGCTACTTGCAAGTCTGGCAGTTTGAGTCAAAACCTTGATAGTAAAGGCCCGATTGTTGAACCTTCGTTGCTGAATCTAGAACCATCCACGAACATCTCGTATCACAGTTCTTCATTTCTGTTCTTTCTTTCTTTTCTTTCTTTCTTTCTTTCTTTCTTTCTTTCTTTCTTTCTTTCTTTTTTTCTTTCTTTCTTTCTTTCTTTCTTTCTTTTCTTCTTTCTTTCTTTCTTTCTTTCTGTTCTTTCGTTACCTTTTCTTTCTTTCTTTCTTTCTTTCTTTCTTTCTTTCTTCCTTCTTTCTGTTCTTTCTTTCCCTTTTCTTTCTTTCTTTCTTTCTTTCTTTCTTCTATTCTTTCTTTCTTTCTTTCTTTCTTTCTGTTCTTTTTTCCCTTTCTTTCTTTCTTTCTTTCTTTTTTCTTTCTTCTTTTCTTTCTTTCTTCTTTCTTTCTTTCTGTTCTTTCTTTTCTTTCTTTGTTTCTCTCTTTCTTTCTTTCCTTCTATCTTTTCTTTCATTCTCTCTCTTTCTGTCTTTCTTTTCTTTCTGTCTTTCTTTTCTTTCTTTTCTTTCATTCTTTGAGGGGTTCACCCGATAACTACTAATATAAATGATTGTCCTCTTGGTCATCTGTCCTCCATTTAGGAGCTTAAGAAGGCGTAGTTGCGTTTTGTTGTAGTTTGCAGTAGAACTGTGATATTTGTGCCTTTCGGTCCAATACATCCGACTTCAACGGCATTTTTGTTTACCGTGTAGCCTTCCCTCTTCAACTCCTTCTCGCTTTGCCCGACTGGACTGGCTAGTCTGTTTCTAAAGGCACTGCGTGAAGATGGAGTAAGGTATGGGTGGTTCTGATTCCACCGATCCGGCGCAACAACCAGCTATGAGTCGCTGACATCTTCCAGCTCTGCATCCGAAATCCGACGCTGAAGACATAAGAAACAAAATCTCCCTTCGACGCTGAAAGGCAAAAGAGGAAGGAAATAAGAATAATAACTGCTTAGAAAGAACCACACTTAGGCGAGCAACCCTCCAGTCATCCTCATTTAGTGTAGATAATCAGCCACGAGTCAAGTGATCGCTGTCTACTGGTGAAGGGTAATCATGTCCTAGTCCTTTAACTGGGGCTGTAGTAACGTTCTACAACAGATGTCCCTTGTATATTAGATAGGCATAGATGCCTGGAAGTCGCGCTTAATATTTGAGAGTTAGACCTTCGCCACCAAAACATAGACATTAGAACTTTATTGTTAAAATATGGACATAGGACTTCATTGTTAAAACATAGGCACTAGAACTTTATTGTTAAAACATAGACACTAGAACTTTATTGTTAAAACATAGACACTAGGACTTTATTGCTAAAACATGGACACTAGAACTTTGTTGTTAAAACATAGACACTAGGACTTTATTGTTAAAACATAGACACTAGAACTTTATTGTTAAAACATGGACACTAGAATTTTATTGTTAAAACATAGACACAAGAACTTTATTGTTAAAACATAGACACTAGAACTTTATTGTTAAAACATAGACACTAGGACTTTATTGTTAAAACATGGACACTAGAACTTTATTGTTAAAACATAGACACTAGAACTTTATTGTTAAAACATAGCACTAGAACTTTATTGTTAAAACATAGACACTAGAACTTCATTGTTAGGTAAAGGTAAAGTACGAGACTTGGACCTGCGTCTTAGCATGCGAGTTTCCACCCATATGTGCTCGGCCGATTATCCAGAAATGTTCGGAGATTTCTGGATAGTGTCGCCTCAAGCATCGAAACTCACGATGCGAGGCGACATTCCTCACCTTCCCAGGGTAATACCCTGGTACCCATTAAAGCCAACGGCTGGGTCGACCGTGGGGGTATTTTTTTATTTCCCAACCACGAGTACAACTCACACTTCTCCCAGCGGGAATCGAACACGGGTTGTCCGAACGTCGGTAGTCCAGTCGGGTGGTTTTCCCAACTAGGCTACTGAGGTCCCCACTTCATTGTTAAAGACCTGATGCCCTGCAATAATGTACAAGTTATATAACTGAATATAATCTTCATATTAATTTAATTCAGTCTGAATGGTGAAAAAAACACACAGAAGTAATGTTGAAAAGGAAGAAATAATTATCATGCAACATAAAAATAAACGGGACAAATCTGAACGAAGTGCAACACGTCAAATTCTTGGGTACTATAATAACATCTGATGGAAGATGCACCGTAGAAATAAAGAGCAGAAGAGCTCAGGCCAAAATAGCATTTCAGAAAATCAAAAACGCATTATGCAATAAGTCTATGTCAATAGAAGTGAGAAAGAGCGTTCAGCGATGACATACAGAGCCAATTATGATTTATCTGAATCATGGACTGTAGACAAACAATGAAAAGACGATTAAAGGTCACAGAGATGGGATTTCTCAGAGGAATGTTAAAAGTTCCCTGGACAGCTAAAAAGACCTAGGCGAGGACAATCTCAAAGAGGACAACACAAAAAGGGAGCTCCTAAGAAACACCAGAAAGAAGCAATCAACATTTTTCGGGCACATCATGAGAAGAAGAAAGTTGAAAAACTTACAACTGGGAGAATACAGGGAAAGAGAGTTCGGGGACGACAAAGAGAGAAAACACTGAATAGCTTGATGTCATGGCATGGAAAACAATCAACAACAGAATTGATACGGTGTACTGTGGATAGAGAATTGTGGAAGGACATGATCGCTTACGCCCGTCGGTATGGCACATGATGATGATATATATATATCTTCAAATAATAAATGCCGAAAATGCAGATTTCTCATCTCTCTAACACGAATATGTTGTCTGACAATGGTCTATGTTGTCTGACAATGTTCTATGTTGTCTGACAATGTTCTATGTTGTCTGACAATGTTCTATGTTGTCTGACAATGTTCTATGTTGTCTGACAATGTTCTATGTTGTCTGACAATGCTCTATGTTGTCTGACAATGTTCTATGTTGTCTAACAATGTTCTCTGTTGTGACGCAGGAAAATGTGAAATGTTCTTATTCTATTTGGGTTCAAGTTGTGCTTGCTTACGAATAATGGCTTGCTAATCGTGCTGGAATTGGGCAGCTCTCATTCAAGAAGATACAAGTGTGAAACAGACAACACTACGAGAGATAAGATCAGAAATTGAAGAACTGAGAAAAAAAGCTTGGAATAGCCCCCGATATAGAATATATAAACAAAGAACAGATAGAATGGTTTGGCCACGTGACAAAGGAGAGTAATTAAAACACAGCACAAAGAGCCCTCACATAAACGTTGCGAGAATACCAGACCCAAGGGCCGACCACGAAAAAGATGGATCGATGGAATATTAGAAGCACTAGGAAACATAGCAGCAGAGGCGAACAGAAGAGTAAAAGACCGTAAATGATATCTTCCCTCGACGCTGAAAGGCAAATCAGGAAGGAAAGAAGAAGAAGATACAAAGGTCATATATCTGCTTGCTTGCTTGCTTGCTTGCTTGCTTGCTTGCTTGCTTGCTTGCTTGCTTGCGTTCGTCCGGTGACTAAAGGAGTACACATCTTTATCATCCGACCTTAAAAGGACGTTAAGTTTACGTATCTACGTTGTGTTGTGGTTTGCAGTATGACTGTGATATTTGCGCAATTCGGCCCAACACATCCGACTTCAGCATGACGTTTTTGAATACTGGTTGCCTTCCCTCTTCGATCCCTACTCTCTTGGCCAGAATAGACAGGTTAGTCTGTTACTAGAGGCACCACGGAGATGTGGAACAGGATCTGGATGGTTCACCGATCGTGGCGCAATCCATCAGCTGTGGGTCGCTGACAGCTTCCAGCTCTGGTGCTGTCAGGCACGCTGTTGTCTCCCAAAAGTCATATGATTACCCATTGTCTATTTCGTCTATGCTTGACCAATGAGCAATTATTGAAGGACTAAGAGATAGACATGGAGAACAACAAAATTGACAATCACGAAGATACAGACTTTCAATAATGGATGCTTACACAGGATAAAAGGATGGAAATGGCAGGACAAAATCACTGACATAGAATTATGGAAATGTACCAATCAAATACCAGTGGATAAAGAGATACAGCGAAGACGATGGCGCTGGATAGGACACACACTATGGAAGCCAACTGAGAGTATTACACAACAGGCCCTTTTTTGGAATCCCCAGGGGAAAAGACAAAGAGGAAGACCAAGGAATTCTTGGAGAAGACAGATAGAAGCAGAGATGAAGATGGTGGGGAAGGCATGGAATGATCTTAAAAGAATGGGAAAAAACAGAACGACTTGGAAAGTGTTTGTTGAAGACCTATGCTCCACTGGGAGCTAAAAAGGTAGAAGAAGAAGAGATAGAGGAAAGCAAAGAGAAAAGATACCAGACAGCTTAACTCTTTCCATACGGAAGCTTTTTATCGACGCAACGGTAGAGATTTCAGAGACACAATTGTTCATGGTTTTTAGAATCAATATATAAATTTATATTTATCTAACATATAACATATTATATATATGAATGTTTAGATAATTGAACAAAGAATTAGATTTCACCAATACCAAGATGATACAAGAGATGTAAAAAGAATATGGTTTGATGGCGTTCACACTAATCAAATTGAGCGTGGCGCACTTTGCGGCGAAATGTATGTTGCCTAAATCGGTATGACGCTCAGTGCGGCGAAACGTAGAGAAAGAGTTAAGAGAATGAATGGCTTGGCAGAAGGTCAACAACAAAAATGATAAATAACTGTCGAGATAGAAAGTTGTGGAGAGACATGATCACCTACAAGAGTAGGCAAAGAACCTGATGATGATGATGAACAAAGTGACGAAGGGAAATCAGAAGAGGAAAAAGAAGAACGGGGAAAAGGAGGAGTCTCTCTCTCTCTCTCTCTCTCTCTCTCTCTCTCTCTGCCATCAGGACTCAATCAGACTAGGATTCCAGACTCACATGAAGTCAGCTGTCAGGTTAAGTGTGTTGATCGCCCCCCACAGACAGAACATCACAATTAGAGTGTGCCAGATCCACTCTGATTGAACACCCGTTAAAACGTTGCACTGTGTTCTGCGCCAGTGGCCCAGTGCATCCGATTTCAGCCAGCATTTTATTCAGGTTTGCTTTCCTTAGCCTTTGATTGTCCCCAATCTTCCTGTAAGGCAGCAGATTGTCTTTTCTGTAGGGGTATTCTGCCCTTAGATGGTCGGCCCTCCCAGGTGGAGTGAAAGAAGGGAAAAGAAGTGAATTACGGCCTCAGCTTAACTTCAATTACAACAGAACGTGTTGACAACATGTCAGACTTGGAGAACTGTGAGAAACATAGCAACAACCGAGATGAGATGTGTTAGACGCATGACAGGATACATCGTGAGAGAATAAGAAGAAGGAGAGCAAGGAACAAGGAGAATGGGAAGAATGAGAGCAAGGAACGTGGAGAATAAGAAGAACAGAGAGTAGACGAATTAGGAAAAGAAGAACAAAAACGGGAAGAATAAGAAAAATAAACAAGGAGAATAAGGAGAACAATGAGAAGAGGAACAAAAACAAGGAGAATAAGAAGAACAATGAGAAGAAGAATTAGGAGAAGAGGAACAAAAACGAGGAGAATAAGAAGAACAATGGAAGAAGAATTAGGAGAAGAGGAACAAAAACGTAGAGAATAAGAAGAACAATGGGAAGAAGAATTAGGAGAAGAGGAACAAAAACGTAGAGAATAAGAAGAACAATGGGAAGAAGAATTAGGAGAAGAGGAACAAAAACGAGGAGAATAAGAACAATGGGAAGAAGAATTAGGAGAAGAGGAACAAAAACAAGAAGAATAAGTAGAACAATGGGTAAAAGAATTAGGAGAAGAGGAACAAAAACAAGAAGAATAAGTAGAACAATGGGAAGAAGAATTAGGAGAAGAGGAACAAAAACGAGGAGAATAAGAAAAGAATTTGAATAATAAGAGGTGAAGGATGACGAAGTGGAGGCTGAAGAGTAGGGAGTGGAGGCAGAAGTGGAAACAAAATCTCCACTAAAATTTGTTATCAGCGACCTCAGCTCTTCCTAGCCGATTTGCTGAGACAGGTAAAATCTTTGCTGAGTCCAATGAAAATCACCTACCTTGCTGATTGGTCCTGGCGCAGGTGTATTGATCTTGATCGCCAGGTGATATTTGAACTTCTCATCTGTCCCCGCCCCTTGCCAGCCAATCACCTGACAGGTAGGCGGGGTCCCGCTGCTCGTGAGAAGTCTGTCAACCAGGTAAAGCGTTGTGGTTAGTTGCAGAGGTTGCGGTTGGGGTGATCCTCAAATGCGTGTGGCGGATGAGCGCCAGGTGTGAATGGGGCATTAATTATTGAGCGGGATCACTGTCGAGAGTTTGATATCTCGCGGTAAAAGGTCTCGGTGATCTCAGAAAGGTAGCTGCAGTATGTGAAGCCCCGCTCATCTTCTTTACTTCCTCAATTGTTTGTCAGCGTCGAGGGCAGATATAATTTGGAGACAAATAATACAAACAATATTAATAAATATTATTATGGATGGAAACATAGGAAGTTTCTCTTTATAACCATCATCATCGAGTGCCATCTCCGCGACGAAGGTTGGCTACCATGGAGCGCCATTCTGTTCTGTCTCTTACTTTGATGGTGCAGGTTGTCATAGGCTGGTTTGGCCATCTTTTGATGTTACTCGTCCATGTTAGACTTGGTCTGCCTCTTTTACCTTGTATATTCCGCTCCAATATTACTTTTATTAGACTGTTATGTCGTTTAACATAGCCCAAAAATCGCATTTGTTTTGTTTGAATTGTGTTTAGTAGTTCTCTTTTCATTTTTAGTTGTTTTAAGACTTCATCGTTTGTTTTCTTTTCCTTTCATCCACTTCTACCTATTCTTCTATATATCCACATTTCAAAGGCTTCAATTCTCTGTTCTGTTTTCTTGGTTAATGTCCATGTTTCTGCACCAATAGGAATATTGAGAAGATGTAACATTTTGCTATTCTTAGTTTTAGCCTTATTGTTTTTTGCTTTGATGTTAGTATGTTTTTCCATAACATTAAAATTACTTTTTTCCACTCCTATTCTTTTGTTTATTTCAGTTGTACGTTTTCCATCACTGGTTATAGTATGTCCAAGATAGTTGTAGTTCTGAACTGTCTCCAGGTCTATTTCTTCTATTTTGATATCCATTTGTAGGTTTTGAGTATTTTCCTCTATAATAATATTCGTTTATTATTATTTGTCTCTAATCTAAAGCACTGAAAACTATTATCCGTGCTGTTTCGTCCAATAACTGTTTGTCTACAACGCAAGTATTCAGTCCTACCCTATCCGGAAGATACTTGTCTTAATAGGAAATTACAGATACACAATTTACTCCCGAGCTGTGATCGTAACCCTATACTATAGTCATGAGAACACTTGCGTGTAAGACATCGTCAATCTAGAATTATAGCTATCATTTTTAGGTAGCTGAGTTGGCCGTGTGCTCTAGCGTTTGATTCTTGTGGCAAGACGCTGTTCCGAGGAGTACGAGTTCGGATCTGCTTCGGACCACCTATTGTTCTTTTTTTTTCTGTTGTCGATTATTTGTGATTTTTGTCCTATGTTGTAAACACTACTGTTGTAAACACACTACGGAAGCCAACTGAGAGTATTACACAACAAGCCCTTTTTGGAATCCCCAGGGGAAAAGACAAAGCGGAAGACCAAGGAATTCTTGGAAAAGACAGATAGAAGCAGAGACGAAGATGATGGGAAGACATGTAATGATCTTAAAAGAATGGCAAAAAACAACGACTTGGAAAGTGTTTGTTGAAGACCTATGCTCCACTGGGAGCTAAAAAGGTAGAAGGGGTTGTAAACATACCTCTTCCTCTGAAATGATTTGTGGAGGTGTAAACTGCTACCTTTTGCTCTTCTGTTGGTTGGCGCCTGCCGCTGTTCTTTCCTAGTGTTTCAAGTATTCTTTCAGGCCTCTTTTTCCTGGTCGGCCCTTGAGTCTGGTGTTCTCAAAACGTTTATGAAAGACGCGTGTTGTGTTTTGGTCTTTCTGTTTTATCTCTTGGCTAAACCATTTATCTCTTCTTTCGTTACGTATTCTGTAGCGTGCATTATTCCCAGCTCCTTCATTTCTGATCTTATCTCTTTGGCTGGCGGTGGAGCGGGTTTGGGATGCCTCGACTGCAATGAAACTGATTTCAGGAATAGAATATGTAGGCGGCTGTGGCATAGAGATAGTGAGCTCGGCTTCACAACCTCGAGGTTCGGGGAACGAGTCCCGCTGAGCTCTGTGTTTACAGAAATCTCGATTGGTGGGATTACCGTCGAAGTCAGATTTAGGTACCCACCAGAGAATGTCCACATTATAATTGACATGGTCTTTGGGGACTTGACAGACGGTTGGTAGCAAGCAATTATGATAGGTTTGGCAAATATTCGTGTTGTATGCTGGATGCTGTTTTAGTAAACAGCTTCTCTCGTGGCTTAATCTGCCAATATTGGATAGACCGTAGAATGAACAAGATGTACTTGCGGTGCCTGGCTAATCCTCTATCTCCCGCGCCTTTTGTCTTCTGAATTTGACATCAGCATTGCCTCCAATGTTTGTTCTCTGTGGGCTATGATCTGCGTTTTTGCGTTATTTCTCTTCTCTTCTTCTTCTACCTTTCAGCTCCCCGTGGAGCATATGTCTTCAACAAACACTTTTCAAGTCGTTCTGTTTCTTGCCATTCTTTTAAAAATATTCCATGTCTTTCCCATCATCTTCATCTCGACTTCTGCAGTGTGTGTCCTATCCAGCGCCATCGTCTTCGCTGTATCTCTTTATCCACTGGTATTTGACTGGTACGTTTCCATAATTCTATTAGTGATTTTGTCCTGCCATTTCCATCCTTTTATTCTGCGTAAGCATCCATTAATGAAAGTCTGCATCTCATGATTGCCAATTTTGTTGGTCTCCATGTTTGACAGCCATATAATAGGACTGACTTAACATTGGAGTTGAAAACTTTTATTTTTTTTTTTTCACCTAATGAAGAAAATTATCAGCTGGTAGAAAATTCATTCAAGAAAGCTCTTCTGTTCACGGAATCAGTTTCACTGCTGTCGCTGCATCTCCATACACGCTCCACTGACAGTCCAAGCATATATCAAGGCCTGTACAGACCGATTGTTCCTGTCAGGTCTTGATTGTAGATACACCTGCTTTTCCCCACTAAGCACTACGAATCGACCAGATCCCTATACCACCTTTAGGCTCATCACTCTCTCAATATATACATCCTTGTCCCACCTGTTCTCTTCCTCCTGTCTTAAGGAATAAAAAAAAAAAAGAAGATGAACTTGGCAATGTCTTCTTTGTTTAGAGTAAAGCCACACTCAGTGCCAGAGCTGGCAGCGAGTTTACCGGCTACTTAATTGCCATGTACACCAGCATGCTCTAAGAGACGTATGACGCAAGCCGGAGAAAGCCGTAAGGAGTCAGGGTTGCTGAGAGGAAGACCAAGAAATTCTAGGAGAAGACAAGACACGAGCAGAGATGAAGATGATGAGGAAGACATGGAATGATCTTAAACGATTGGCAAAAAAACAGAACGACTTGGAAAGTGTTTGTTGAAGACCTATGCTCCACAGGGAGCTGAAAGTGTTTGTTGAAGACCTATGCTCCACAGGGAGCTGAAAGTGTTTGTTGATGACCTATGCTCCAGCGGGAGTTGAAAGTGTTTGTTGAAGACCTATGCTTCACAGGGAGCTGAAAGTGTTTGTTGAAGACCTATGCTCCACAGGGAGCTGAAAGTGTTTATTGAAGACCTATGCTCCACAGGGAGCTGAAAGTGTTTATTGAAGACCTATGCTCCACAGGGAGCTGAAAGTGTTTATTGAAGACCTATGCTCCACAGGGAGCTGAAAGTGTTTGTTGAAGACCTATGCTCCACAGGGAGCTAAAAGTGTTTGTTTATTGAAGACCTATGCTCCACAGGGAGCTGAAAGGTAGAAGAAGATGACACCGACATGCCCTGGACAGTACACACAGGTTAACGCGCTCACTCTAAAGTCATCGAGGAGCCGCATGCACTCCTGCCGCCGACACTGCCTGTCAATCTTCTGTAGCATACTTTGCGTGTCACTCAACAAAGCTGCGTGATCCACGTTCTGTGTAGCCAGCCATATTATCGCGACCGTTACTTCTATCTGCCCTGCCAACATCCTTATATCTCACTTTTGGTCTCCTTGCCGCCTCAAGCTCGCCGTACAATATTTGTTGTTGCATTAAGATTATTCGCCAAATTATTCTTGTGAAGGTAACAAAAACCGGATGGAGGGTTGGGGCCGTCCTGTCTGTGTTTGATTGAACCTCCCCCCGGCCAATCTCACCGGCAAAGATCCGGCACGTAACGACATTTACAAAAGCAACAGGAAACAAAACACTCGGCAATGTGGAGGCGTGTGACTACATGACTGTCCTGATAAAGGCCGAGGCGGTTAAGAGGGAATGCTTGGATAACCTTGATGAGTCATAAACAAAGATCGTCCTGAGATGGGCTCAGAAGCAACGTGGCAAAAGACAACATTTTCGGTTTTGGGAAAACATCGTTAGGGAAGGAACACTTTGCAATCACGGATCGGAGAGAGTAGTAAAGGACTTTGTTGTAAGCGTGACTAATATTCCTTCCGTCGCCGTACTATCTTATGAATCTTTCTTTTTCTACACAAACTCTGTCTTTCCGTCCTAGATCTTCCGTCTCTTTAAAGTAACATGTCCACATTTCGCCCTAGATCTTCTGTCTCTTTAACGTAACATGTCCACATTTCGCCCTAGATCTTCCGTCTCTTTAACGTAACATGTCCACATTTCGCCCTAGATCTTCCGTCTCTTTAAAGTAACATGTCCACATTTCGCCCTAGATCTTCTGTCTCTTTAACGTAACATGTCCTCATTTCGCCCTAGATCTTCTGTCTCTTTAACGTAACATGTCCACATTTCGCCCTAGATCTTCCGTCTCTTTAAAGTAACATGTCCACATTTCGCCCTAGATCTTCCGTCTCTTTAACGTAACATGTCCACATTTCGCCCTAGATCTTCCGTCTCTTTAAAGTAACATGTCCACATTTCGCCCTAGATCTTCTGTCTCTTTAACGTAACATGTCCTCATTTCGCCCTAGATCTTCTGTCTCTTTAACGTAACATGTCCACATTTCGCCCTAGATCTTCCGTCTCTTTAAAGTAACATGTCCACATTTCGCCCTAGATCTTCCGTCTCTTTAACGTAACATGTCCACATTTCGCCCTAGATCTTCCGTCTCTTTAAAGTAACATGTCCACATTTCGCCCTAGATCTTCCGTCTCTTTAACGTAACATGTCCACATTCTGTCTTACATCTTCATTTTTTTGTAAAGTGAGTAGCTAAGCCCTATTCCGTCATAGATCTTCCTTCTTTAAGTAAGAAATTTGATTACAGCATAGATCTCCTTTAAGTAATAAATTTGATTAAAGTATAGATCTTCCTTCTTTCGGTAACAGATTTGATTACAGAATAGATCTTTCTTCTTTCGGTAACAGATGTGATTATAACATAGATCTTCCTTCTTTAATTAGCAATTTGATGACGGCATAGATCTTCCTACTGTAAGTAACACATTCCATTCCGTTATAGATCTTCCTATTGTAAGTAACACATTCCATTCCGTTATAGATCTTCCTATTGTAAGTAACACATTCCATTCCGTTATAGATCTTCCTACTGTAAGTAACACATTCCACTCCGTTATAGATCTTCCTATTGTAAGTAACACATTCCATTCCGTTATAGATCTTCCTATTGTAAGTAACACATTCCATTCCGTTATAGATCTTCCTATTGTAAGTAACACATTCCATTCCGTTATAGATCTTCCTATTGTAAGTAACACATTCCATTCCGTTATAGATCTTCCTATTGTAAGTAACACATTCCATTCCGTTATAGACCTTCCTCCTTTACAAAACAAATTCCATTTCGTCATAGATCTTCATTCTGTAAATCTTATTCTTCTTTCCTTCCTCATTTACCTTTCAGCGTCGAGGGAAGCTATAATTCGCGGACTTTATTTGCGATTATGTAAGTTCTGCAGTTGCTGCAGTAGTTGAAATTGTAGCGATAGCAGTGATAGTTAAAGTAATAATACAATGCACCACTTGTGTTGTGACCTTCTATCCTTAGTTCTGTCTCACCACCTCCGCTTTTCCTCCTAATTGTAGACCACTGGCTCTTCTCGTTCGCATATGCCCTCTTCAGCGTCTAATTGTAGTGTCTGTTGCTATTGTAATGTCCCTGCTAAGATAGCGAGTGTCGTGGGTAGTGGCTGTTATACCGGTAGCCAACGTCCGGCTTGTCCGAGGGTGGTGCGTGCATTGACGAACGCCACCTAGCGTCTTTACAGTAATAACCGTTGAAGCTTCAGGGTGACACCTTGCAGATCACGTGCCGCGTTTGCTGTAATACTTCTATTGAAGCAGCTCGCATCGATGTCAAGGCGAGGGTAGAAATTGATGTATGCCTGAATTATATACTATAATGTTTAATCAGACATCACCCATATTAGCTGACCTTCGATGTGGAGACATCACCCAGTGAATGAATATCGCTCCATGGTAGCCACCCTTCGATGTGGAGACAGTACTTATTGGAAGGAATGTTGCTCCATATTAGCTAACCTTCGATGTGGAGACAGTACTTATTGGAAGGAATGTTGCTCCATATTAGCTAACCTTCGATGTGGAGACAGTACTCATTGGAAGGAATGTTGCTCCATGTTAGCTAACCTTCGATGTGGAGACAGTACTTATTGGAAGGAATGTTGCTCCATATTAGCTAACCTTCGATGTGGAGACAGTACTCATTGGAAGGAATGTTGTTCCATATTAGCTAACCTTCGATGTGGAGACAGTACTCATTGGAAGGAATGTTGTTCCATATTAGCTAACCTTCGATGTGGAGACAGTACTCATTGGAAGGAATGTTGTTCCATATTAGCTAACCTTCGATGTGGAGACAGTACTTATTGGAAGGAATGTTGCTCCATATTAGCTAACCTTCGATGTGGAGACAGTACTCATTGGAAGGAATGTTGCTCCATATTAGCTAACCTTCGATGTGGAGACAGTACTCATTGGAAGGAATGTTGCTCCATGTTAGCTAACCTTCGATGTGGAGACAGTACTCATTGGAAGGAATGTTGTTCCATATTAGCTAACCTTCGATGTGGAGACAGTACTTATTGGAAGAATGTTGCTCCATATTAGCTAACCTTCGATGTGGAGACAGTACTCATTGGAAGGAATGTTGCTCCATATTAGCTAACCTTCGATGTGGAGACAGTACTCATTGGAAGGAATGTTGCTCCATGTTAGCTAACCTTCGATGTGGAGACAGTACTCATTGGAAGGAATGTTGCTCCATATTAGCTAACCTTCGATGTGGAGACAGTACTCATTGGAAGGAATGTTGCTCCATATTAGCTAACCTTCGATGTGGAGACAGTACTCATTGAAGGAATGTTGTTCCATATTAGCTAACCTTCGATGTGGAGACAGTACTCATTGGAAGGAATGTTGCTCCATATTAGCTAACCTTCGATGTGGAGACAGTACTCATTGGAAGGAATGCTGCTCCATATTAGCTGACCTTCGATGTGGAGTCAGTACCCAGTGAATGAATATCGATCCATGGTAGCCAATCTTCATTATGGAGACATCACCCAATGAATGAATGACACTCCATGGTAGTCAATCTTCACTATGGAGACATCACCCAATGAAAGAATGACACTCCATGGTAGCCAATCTTCACTATGGAGACATCACCCAATGAATGAATGACACTCCATGGCAGCCAATCTTCACTATGGAGACATCAGCCAATGAATGAGTGACACTCCATGGTAGCCAATCTTCGTTATGGAGACAGTACCCAATGAATGAATGACACTCCATGGTAGCCAATCTTCGTTATGGAGACAGTACCCAATGAATGAATGACACTCCATGGTAGCCAATCTTCACTATGGAGACATCACCCAATGAATGAATGACACTCCATGGCAGCCAATCTTCACTATGGAGACATCAGCCAATGAATGAGTGACACTCCATGGTAGCCAATCTTCGTTATGGAGACAGTACCCAATGAATGAATGACACTCCATGGTAGCCAATCTTCGTTATGGAGACAGTACCCAATGAATGAATGACACTCCATGGTAGCCAATCTTCACTATGGAGACATCACCCAATGAATGAATGACACTCCATGGCAGCCAATCTTCACTATGGAGACATCAGCCAATGAATGAGTGACACTCCATGGTAGCCAATCTTCGTTATGGAGACAGTACCCAATGAATGAATGACACTCCATGGTAGCCAATCTTCGTTATGGAGACAGTACCCAATGAATGAATGACACTCCATGGTAGCCAATCTTCACTATGGAGACATCACCCAATGAATGAATGACACTCCATGGCAGCCAATCTTCACTATGGAGACATCAGCCAATGAATGAGTGACACTCCATGGTAGCCAATCTTCGTTATGGAGACAGTACCCAATGAATGAATGACACTCCATGGTAGCCAATCTTCGTTATGGAGACAGTACCCAATGAAAGAATGACACTCCATGGTAGCCAATCTTCACTATGGAGACATCACCCAATGAATGAATGACACTCCATGGCAGCCAATCTTCACTATGGAGACATCAGCCAATGAATGAGTGACACTCCATGGTAGCCAATCTTCGTTATGGAGACAGTACCCAATGAATGAATGACACTCCATGGTAGCCAATCTTCGTTATGGAGACAGTACCCAATGAATGAATGACACTCCATGGTAGCCAATCTTCACTATGGAGACATCAGCCAATGAATGAATGGCACTCCATGGTAGGAAATCTTCACTATGGAGACATCAGCCAATGAATGAGTGACACTCCATGGTAGCCAATTTTCGTTATGGAGACAGTACCCAATGAATGAATGACACTCCATGGTAGCCAATCTTCGTTATGGAGACAGACCCAATGAATGAATGACACTCCATGGTAGCCAATCTTCACTATGGAAACATCAGCCATTGAATGAATGACACTCCATGGTAGCCAATCTTCACTATGGAGACATCAGCCAATGAATGAATGACACTCCATGGTAGCCAATCTTCGTTATAGGGACAGTACGCAATGAATGAATGACACTCCATGGTAGGCAATCTTCACTATGGAGACATCAGCCAATGAATGAATGACACTCTATAGTAGGCAATCTTCACTATGGAGACATCAGCCAATGAATGACACTCCATGGTAGGCAATCTTCACCATGGAGACATCAGCTAATGAATGACACTCCGTGGTAGCCAATCTTCACTATGGAGACATCAGCCAATGAATGACACTCCGTGGTAGCCAATCTTCACTATGGAGACATCAGCCAATGAATGAATGACACTCCATGGTAGCCAATCTTCGTTATAGAGACAGTACCCAATGAATGAATGACACTCCATGGTAGGCAATCTTCACTATGGAGACATCAGCTAATGAATGAGTGACACTCCATGGTAGCCAATTTTCGTTATGGAGACAGTACCCAATGAATGAATGACACTCCATGGTAGCCAATCTTCGTTATGGAGACAGTACCCAATGACTGAATGACACTCCATGGTAGCCAATCTTCACTATGGAGACATCAGCCAATGAATGAATGATACTCCATGGTAGCCAATCTTCACTATGGAGACATCAGCTAATGAATGAATGACACTCCATGGTAGCCAATTTTCGTTATGGAGACAGTACCCAATGAATGAATGACACTCCATGGTAGCCAATCTTCGTTATGGAGACAGTACCCAATGACTGAATGACACTCCATGGTAGCCAATCTTCACTATGGAGACATCAGCCAATGAATGAATGATACTCCATGGTAGCCAATCTTCACTATGGAGACATCAGCCAATGAATGAATGACACTCCATGGTAGCCAATTTTCGTTATAGAGACAGTACCCAATGAATGAATGACACTCCATGGTAGGCAATCTTCACTATGTAGACATCAGCCAATGAATGAATGACACTCCATGGTAGGCAATCTTCACAATGTAGACATCAGCCAATGAATGAATGACACTCCATGGTAGGCAATCTTCACTATGTAGACATCAGCCAATGAATGAATGACACTCCATGGTAGGCAATCTTCACTATGTAGACATCAGCCAATGAATGAATGACACTCCATAGTAGGCAATCTTCACTATGGAGACATCAGCCAATGAATGAATGACACTCCATGGTAGCCAATCTTCGTTACGGAGACATCAGCCAATGAATGAATGGCACTCCATGGTAGGCAATCTTCACCATGGAGACATCAGCCAATGAATGACACTCCATGGTAGGCAATCTTCACCATGGAGACATCAGCCAATGAATGACACTCCATGGTAGGCAATCTTCACCATGGAGACATCAGCCAATGAATGACACTCCATGGTAGGCAATCTTCACCATGGAGACATCAGCCAATGAATGACACTCCATGGTAGGCAATCTTCACCATGGAGACATCAGCCAGTGAATGACACTCCATGGTAGCCAATCTTCACCATGGAGACATCAGCCAATGAATGACACTCCATGGTAGCCAATCTTCACCATGGAGACATCAGCCAGTGAATGACACTCCATGGTAGCCAATCTTCACCATGGAGACATCAGCCAATGAATGACACTCCATGGTAGCCAATCTTCACCATGGAGACATCAGCCAATGAATGACACTCCATGGTAGCCAATCTTCACCATGGAGACATCAGCCAGTGAATGACACTCCATGGTAGCCAATCTTCACCATGGAGACATCAGCCAATGAATGTCTAATCATACAGACTTAGAACACAAATGTGATGCGGTCGGGAAATAAATAACAGGTAACTCAAACTATGTTGGGAAGGTAATCAGTGTGATACATTTCTTAAATAGAATAATTGGGAGTAGAAAAATAAGGGAAGGCAAACCCGGTACTCAAAAATAACGGGCTGCCGTCGGATGTGTTGAGTTGAAATGCTCAAATATCACAGATCTATTGTAAACTGCAACATAACGTATCTAACGTGCACTTAACGTCCTTCCATGGATGAATGACAAAGAGTACAATCACTTTCTATGGTAGTCATCGTGTGGCTGACAGAATGAAAGAAAGAAAGAAACAAACAAACAAACAAAGAAAGAAAAGTAAGCATGGCAAAAGAAGATACAGGTAGTTAGTTATGTTACTGCTATCAACAACTACTATCAGTAGTATCATGATAGTCACTATAGTCGTTAGTCAAAGTTAACATCCTACAACAAAATCCCGAGTTACAAATGTCACCCACCCTTGGATGGCTCATTCTCCCGGCCGATGGCTCGCACAAAGGATTTTTCGCGGCCGACAATAAAAGGCTTTACCGTAAATTGTGCAAATAATTATCACTTGTAGCCGGGTCTTAATAGCAGGGATAATCACTCGCTCGGGCTGGGGTACCCTCGTAAAGCGAGGTCATACGGGCGGTCACTCTCGGTGCTTGGACGTTAGTTACTCGTGCCTTAATTACAGGTGTCTGCATGATTAGACGGAGCAAAGGTCACCGAAAAAGGGGGGGGGGAATGTTAGAAAATTGTTATGTACACACCTGTGTACATGCTCCCAGCACACTCATGTACACGTACATAACACATTTGGGGTTGGGCACTCTAGAGATTGGCATTTTTCTATTTTTGTCAATGGAAGCGGAGATAATGCCCATTGACAAAACAAAAGGCCAACCCAAAATCATCATCAAGAGTGAAGAACTTGAAGTAGTAACATACTTTTAATATGTGAGGGCTGTGGTATCTAATAATGGAGACTGGCAGAAAGAGATTGAAAGAAGATTACCAATAGCCGTATATGGCCCTTTTCGTCTTGTCAGACGATCTAGTGGAGGCTATTGTGTATTTTTTTTTTTTTTGGGGGGGGGGAGGGGTTGTTTTTGTCGAACAGCTTCTCTCATGGCTAATTCTACAAATGTTTGACAAACACACACGGTCACAGAAGCAACATGCGAGGCAACATTCCTCACCTTCCCAGGGTAATGCCCTGGTACCCATTTCTGCCAGCGGCTGGGTCGACCGTGAGGGTATTTTTTTTGTTTCAACCACGAGTACAATTCACACTGCTCCCAGCGGGAATCGAACACGGGTTGTCCGAACGTCGGTAGTCCAGTCGGGTGGTTTTCCCAACTAGGCTACCGAGGCCCCCAATGTTGCTTCACATCTGAGTTTCGATGCTTGAGGCGAGACTATCCAGGAATCCCCGAACATTTCTGGATAGGCGGCCGAGCACATATGGGTGTAAACTCGCGTGCTAAGACGCCGGTTCAAGTCTCGTACTTGACCTTTACCTTTACACGGTCACAGAATGAACGGGTCAGGCCCACTGATCCACAGGGTTTTCCATCCTTTTTCATGAGTTTTTTTTTTTTTTTTTTTTTTTTCACTTCTAAGTTTTGCCTTAGCACAGTCTCAAATGATGTCATACCATTTCCTATACATGCGCTCCATGATGTGCGATCACTTGTCAGATGTTCCCAGTCATTGTCAGAGATGGAGAAGTCATCCAGAGATGATTTACAGATATCTCTATTTCGTAGTTTAGGTCTGCCGATTTGTCTTTTTCCGTGTATTGGTTCCCAATATAATATTTGCTTGGGGATGCGTTTTTCTTCCATTCAATTAGCAACATAAAAATTAAATGCTATGAAGAACATATGGAACAGCATCAGCAGGACAGTAACATTAAAATTACTAAGAGCAAGTATCGTCAGTATCGTCCCAATAGCAACATATGGTTGTGAATCATGGCCAATCGCGCAAACAGCATGTAAGAAAATCGATTCACTCGAAATGAAAGGCTACAGAACGAGCTTTAAGTACCTTGCATAATGAAAAAGAGCATTGAAGATGTGTTAAAATAGTTAGAAAGTACTGGTAAGAGACAGTAGAATCAGAGATTCCCTCAGACGGGCTGTGGTGAATGTAACGTTCTGTGGGAGATCTGGCTAGAGACAGAGATTCCCTCAGACGGGCTGTGGTGAATGTAACGTTCTGTGGGAGATCTGGCTAGAGACAGAGATTCCCTCAGACGGGCTGTGGTGAATGTAACGTTCTGTGGGAGATCTGGCTAGAGACAAAGATTCTCTCAGACGGGCTGTGGTGAATGTAACGTTCTGTGGGAGATCTGGCTAGAGACAGAGATTCCCTCAGACGGGCTGTGGTGAATGTAACGTTCTGTAGGAGATCTTGCTAGAGACAGAGATTCTCTCAGACGGGCTGTGGTGAATGTAACGTTCTGTAGGAGATCTGGCTAGAGACAGAGATTTTCTCAGACGGGCTGTGGTGAATGTAACGTTCTGTGGGAGATCTGGCTAGAGACAAAGATTCTCTCAGACGGGCTGTGGTGAATGTAACGTTCTGTGGGAGATCTGACTAGATACAGCGGTTCTTTCAGACGGACTGTGGTGAATGCACCGTTCTGTGGGAGATATGGCTAGAGACAGAGATTCACTCAGACAGGCTGTGGTGAATGTAACGTTCTTTAGGAGATCTGGCTAGAGACAGAGATTCTTTCAGACGGGCTGTGGTGGATGCAACGTTCTGTGGGAGATCTGGCTAGAGACAAAGATTCTCTCAGACTGGCTGTGGTGAATGTAAAGCTCTGGAAAGGTCAGGCCGTCCTGATATTGAGTCTAGAGGTGCGGCGTTGGCCTCAGGAAATACCGAGGTTCAAAGCCTACCGGAAGCGGTGGTAAAAAGAGCAAAAATTAATCCGTGGTTTCTTTACGATGTTATCCTACCGTGATCTCGTTGGTAATGAGATCCGATTTCTAGCCCTCTCGGATAACGGCAACAAACAGGAGGTTTAGCATGCATTCGCGCACGTTAAAGATCCCTTGGCAGTTAAAATCGAAATGAGTAGACTATACATATGTGCCGATGCCAGGGCAAAATTATCTACAAAAGTCTACCGACACCATGAATCCAAGCCAGGCTTACGGAGTTCGTGCACATGGGCTAGGATTCTCATTGGGTTTTCTCTGGATGCCGTGCGGGATATCGGAGCACCTATGGGTTCGTACGGTGTGCGGCAGATGATTCGAATAACAAACAAATACATTCACGAAAATGCTTGTGCATAATACACACTTATAAATACACGCTCTCACATAATACACACTTTTAAATACACGCTCTCACATAATACACACTTATAAACACACGCTCTCACATAATACACACTTATAAACACACGCTCTCACATAATACACACTTATAAACACACGCTCTCACATAATACACACTTATAAACACACGCTCTCACATAATACACACTTATAAATACACGCTCTCACAAAATACACACTTATAAACACACGCTCTCACATAATACACACTTATAAACATACGCTCTCACATAATACACACTTATAAACACACGCTCTCACATAATACACACTTATAAACATACGCTCTCACATAATACACACTTATAAATACACGCTCTCACATAATACACACTTATAAACACACGCTCTCACATAATACCAACTTATAAACACACGCTCTTACATAATACCCACTTATAAGCACACGCTCTCACATAATACAAACTTATAAACACACGCTATCACATAATACAAACTTATAAACATACGCTCTCACATAATACAAACTTATAAACACACGCTCTCACATAATACACACTTATAAACACACGCTCTCACATAATACACACTTATAAACACACGCTCTCACATAATACACACTTATAAACATACGCTCTCACATAATACACACTTATAAACACACGCTCTCACATAATACAAACTTATAAACACACGCTCTCACATAATACAAACTTATAAACATACGCTCTCACATAATACAAACTTATAAACACACGCTCTCACATAATACAAACTTATAAACACACCCTCACATAATACAAACTTATAAACACACGCTCTCACATAATACACACCTATAAACACGCGCTCTCACATAATACACACATATAAACTCACGCTCTCACATAATTATACTTATAAACACACGCTCTCACATAATACACACCTATAAACACACGCTCTCACATAATACACACTTATAAACACGCTCTCTCACATAATACAAACTTATAAACACACGCTCGCACATAATAGAAACTTATAAACACACAACGACGCAATATATTTTATTTATTTATCCATTCTCCCTCCTACTAATCCTTTTTCTTTCTCCATTCTCCCTGCTACTAATCCTCTTCTGCTCCAGAGAGGATGTTAAATGCAACTTTTTTTTTATAGTACACATGGCTTTTAATTGAGTGCAATGTCTGCGTCTATTTCTACAAGTCCTGTCAGTAACTTCAACTTATTTTTAAGTTGCTGAGCTGGCGGTGTGCTGAAGTGCAATTATCTCGTGGTAGTGCGCTGTCGAGGAGTACGTTTGATCCTAGTTTGGGCTGCCTCTTGATGTATGTGTTATCTGTTGTTGCATGTTTGTTCATTTTTCCGAGCGATGTAAAAATGCCCTTGTTTTGTAGTTTCTTTCTTTTTAGGCCCGAACATTACTATTCGTAATATTTAATTCATTAGTTAATTCTGAACTTAAGAAAAATAACCACTAGCGAGATGAAATGTGTTAGACGAATGACAGGAAACAGTCTGAGTGATAAGATCAGAAATGAAGAACTGAGAAAAAAGCTAGGAATAATTTCCACCAGAGTACATAAAGAAATAACACATTAAATGGTTTGGCCTCGTGATGAGACAGAGAGGTCAAAACACAACATAACGAGCCTTCAATAACGTTGCGAGAACACCAGACTCAAGGGCTGATCCGGGAAATTGATGTAGTATTATAAGCATTAGGAACATAACAACAAGAGAGGTCAACACAAAGACAAAAGACATCAGATTAGATTTCTCCGCACTGAAAGGCAAATGGAGAAGGAAAGAAGTAGTTAATTGATAAATTATTATATATCCAGGTATGTTCACCTTTATTTTGACAGTTTCTAGACTCGAACAAAAATGCCACTTTGAGATTGAAGTAAACAGCCGTGATGAGTCCTGAAATAATAATAATAAGTTCAAGGTTATTGTCCTAGGTGAACGGCTTGGAATTACTAGTGTGGGCCTGGTGCTATGTAGAACTATGGAAGTAAATCATAGACAGTAGACAAACAAATGAAAAGACGATTAGAGGCCACTGAGATGGGATTCCTCAGAAGAATGTTGAAAGTTCCTCTGGACAGCTAAAAAGACCAATGAGGACATTTCAAAGAGGCCAACACAAAAAGGGAGCTCCTAAGAAACATCAGAAAGTACCAACATTTTTCGGGCACATCACGAGAAGAGGAATACTTGGTTACAACTGATAAAATACAAGGAGAGATAGATAGATAGATAGATAGACAGGCAGGCAGGCAGGCAGGCAGGCAGGCAGGCAGGCAGGCAGGCAGGCAGGCAGGCAGGCAGGCAGGGTGATCGCGGACGAGAAAGAGAGAGATGATAATAGATAGCTTTGTGTCATGGCACAGAACCCAGTCCAGACGAGAATTGATACGAAACATTGTGAATAGAAGGGAGCTGTCATAGCTCAGTGGTTAGTGAACTGGACTACAAAGGACAAGGGGTAGGGTTCGATCCCAACCGACGGCTTCCGGGTTCACCCAGCCTTAAATGGGTAGGGTACTTTTTTCTGGGAAAGTAAAGCAGCACGGGCGTAATACCGACCACATTACCCCAAAAATCGTGTGCTGAAGGTCTGTACACGTGCGGTAGCAAGCAATCATAAGTGAGGAGTTTCGTAACAAGTGTAATGTTTTATTCTTAATGCTGCTTTACTGATCAACTTCTCTCGTTGTTGAATCTGCCAATATTTGATAGACAGATCCGGCCACAGAATGAACACGATGTTTTCATGGAGCTTGGTCTTGTCTACTTTCTCCTGCGCCTTGTGTCTTCTGAATTTGATATCAGGGCTGCATCGAAATATTGCTGTGCTTTTATTATTTTTGTCCTCCGTGTGATACGATCTGCTGCCAGATCTTTTAAGTTTCTTCATTGATAGAGAATTCCCTCTAGGAAGCCCTGCAAACATCCTTATATCTCAGCACTGATTTTGCACATAGGTCTCTTTCCTAAGTTCCGCCATACAATATCTCATTGGGAATACGATTGTTTGCCATTCTTCTTACATGACCCAGCCACCTTAGTCTCCGACTCTCAAGTGTTGCCACGATATATGGCAGTTTGGCACGTTGTAAGACATTAGAGTTGGTTACTTTGTCCTGCCACGATGGATGGGAGTTTGGCTCGTTGTAAGACATTAGAGTTGGTTACTTTGTCCTGCCACGATGGATGGGAGTTTGGCTCGTTGTAAGACATTAGAGTTGTTTACTTTGTTCTGCCATGATGGATGGGAGTTTGGCACGTTGTAAGACATTAGAGTTAGTTACTTTGTCCTGCCATGATGGATGGGAGTTTGGCTCGTTGTAAGACATTAGAGTTGGTTACTTTGTCCTGCTATTTCATGTTCATAACCTCTCATATATAACTCTTTTGTATCTTATCTAGATTTCACATTCTGTCTCTGTCTCTCTCTCTCTGTCTTTATATTGTACTTTTGTTTCTTATGTGTGTGCATGCGTGCACGCGCGTGTGCGTCATCTACATTTCCTATTTGATCTCTCTACTTTTTTTGTCTCAATCTCCCGCCATTATTGCTTCTATTTCACACACCTGATTCATATCTCTGTGAAAAAGTAGAATAGCTCTGGCTAAAAATATCATTTAGAAAATGGAAAACGTCTTGTGCAACAAGTCTTTGTCAACAGATATGAAAAAGAGAGGTTATCGGTGCTAAATAGAGCCAAATCTGACATATGGAAGTGAATCATGGACAGCAAACTAAGAAATAAAAAGACAATTAGAGAACACAGAGATAGAATTTCTCAGAAGTTAATAAACATAATAAACCACGTCTCAGCTGCCTCTATGTTCTCTGTGTTGGATCACATATCATCCTTGACTCACTTCTACATAGAACAGGTTCGATATAGCACTTTAGGACACGAATTGTAACATTTCTTGACAATGATAGGGTATGGTAGAAGGCAATTACTTTGGTCGTTTCTTAAGAAAACTGCTTTGGCGAAAAGAAGCACTAGACTGGGCGCTCTTGGATAAACAGTTGGGCCCAGATTAACTTAGCCAAGCAGCAAGCTTTGTTCAGGGCTCTTCTGAGAGTTGTCCAGTTGTGGTTGGTGCACGCAGCCCTGGGTCTCGTTTTCCTTGCTTTCAATTAACTTTATAACCCGGGACCAATAAAACAAAACAACTGCGAATTTACTGAACTGGGGCAGCCATACCCAGTGCAGCAGCCGTGGTAAACAGCGGGCCTGCAAAAACAGCAACAACATCATCACGGCTTCGGCGGAGGCTAACATCAACAACAGCCGAAGTGCCGGCGAAGATCAATAAACATTGCCCGAGTATCCGATGTCTGAGTCACACTCGATCGTTCCTCGCGTTCCACTTCCCAAATATTATCTTTCTCAGATTGCTGTTTGGTCCCATATTGGAGGGACACGCTCTCAAAAGTAGCAAGGACTAGTCAGCTGACGGCAGGTCCCACTTCTCTCCACACCCCCCCCCCACACTCACACAGATAGTACCGACACTCCATCTCGTTGTGCTGCTGCATCTCACTTTTCTTTATTCCCCCACCACCCAGTCGTGGTGTGGTTAATCTACTTTACATCAGACAGTATAAAGTCATAAGAAACATAGATTTGGCAAAACCGCGCCGTTTAGAAAATCAATAATTGATAAGTGTTGATCTACTGCTGCTCTATAGTTATGGAGAATAATGCCTTCCTTCCTTCCTTCCTTCCTTCCTTCCTTCCTTCCTTCCTTCCTTCCTTCCTTCCTTCCTTCCTTCCTTCCTTCCTTCCTTCCTTCCTTCCTTCCTTCCTTCCTTCCTTCCTTCCTTCCTTCCTTCCTTCCTTCCTTCCTTCCTTCCTTCCTTCCTTCCTTCCTTCCTTCCTTCCTTCCTTCCTTCCTTCCTTCCTTCCTTCCTTCCTTCCTTCCTTCCTTCCTTCCTTCTTCCTTCCTTCCTTCCTTCCTTCCTTCCTTCCTTCCTTCCTTCCTTCCTTCCTTCCTTCCTTCCTTCCTTCCTTCCTTCCTTCCTTCCTTCCTTCCTTCCTTCCTTCCTTCCTTCCTTCCTTCCTTCCTTCCTTCCTTCCTTCCTTCCTTCCTTCCTTCCTTCCTTCCTTCCTTCCTTCCTTCCTTCCTTCCTTCCTTCCTTCCTTCCTTCCTTCCTTCCTTCCTTCCTTCCTTCCTTCCTTCCTTCCTTCCTTCCTCCTTCCTTCCTTCCTTCCTTCCTTCCTTCCTTCCTTCCTTCCTTCCTTCCTTCCTTCCTTCCTTCCTTCCTTCCTCCCTTCCTCCCTCCCTCCCTCCCTCCCTCCCTCCCTCCCTCCCTCCCTCCCTCCCTCCCTCCCTCCCTCCCCCTCCCTCCCTCCCCCCTCCCTCCCTCTCTCCTTCCTCCCTACCTTCCTCCCTCCCTCCCTCCCTCCCTCCCTCCCTCCCTCCCTCCCTCCCTCCCTCCCTCCCTCCCTCCCTCCCTCCCTCCCTCCCTCCCTCCCTCCCTCCCTCCCTTCCTTCCTTTCTTCCTTCCTCCCTCCCTCCTCCCTCCCTCCCTCCTTTTCTCCCTTCCTCCATCCCTCCCTTCTTTCCTTCTTTCCTCCCTTCCTTCGATTGCCTGAAGTATTGTTTATATCTGCAATGTCGTTTCCTGTATACATTTTACTGTCTTTTGTAATTCTTGCAGTGGCCCATATAGTTTTGTCTGTAGTGTTGTATCTATGGGCCAATGGATTTTCCTCAGTCTACTAAATTCAGTACAGTCTTGAAGTATGTGTTCAGCAGTCTGGGGCGCCTGTCCACATGTACAAGTAGTTGAGGTGCCGATCTTGAATTTTGTATACATGTGACTATGGAATCGATTGTGTCCTGTTCTGAAGCGTATAATGATAACTTGTTCATATCTATTCATATTATGAAAGGCATATTAATTTGGGGCTTGTGGTCCTCTGATTGATTTGATTATCTGTTTCTTATGATGGTATGTAACTGGTGTATCTAGTTGTGTGCCTGTTGAACCTTCCTTTGCCAACTGATCTGCTTTCTCATTTCCTGGTATTCCACAGTGAGACGGGATCCACTGCAGGACAACCCTGTGGTGCTTGCAGAGTTCAGTCAATAAGGTCTGCAGATGTGATAATTTTCTGGATTGTAGTGCCTGGAGTACTGATCTTGCATCCGTCAAAAACACTACAGGCTGTGGGCTAAGATTACCGTTCAGCAGTCTTTAACCTGCACCATCAAAGCAAGACACAGTGCACAATGGCGCTCCATGGTAGCCAACCTTCGTTGCGGAGAGGGCACCCGATGATGATTTCTATCATGTTCATTCCCCTCACTTTCTCATTCACTTTCTCTCTACCTCTCTTTCCCTCAATCTCTCACTCCTCTTTTCCTCACTGAGGCTATGTTCTCGCTCTCTCTCTCTCTCTCTCTCTCTTTCTCTTCATCATCTCTATTAGCTACATCTCCTTCCCCACATCTTTATCATTGACAACCCTATACTAAATCCTATCACTTCTCCATTATCCCCATCCCTTCTTTGAGAATGTTCAACGAGTCAGTCTCACGAATTAATTAATATCCGAGCCCATGGTCGAGGTTGCCAAGCGAAGAGTGACCATTAATGAACACGACCGGGGTCATCTTCCATCACACCTTGCACATTTATTTCAAAAATATGTCAAAGACATGAACTTCAGAATAATGGCACTGTGTGGACAAGTCTGGTATGAGTGCGTGCGCATGTCCGCTTTAGTGACTGTGTCTTATGGTGGCCTTTATTCGGGAGCCCCCAAGTTCCGATTGCTTGTTTCAAGCCTAACTAGTGAGCAAAGATCACCCGCATGGCGGGCACGAGTCGGCCCCTATAGCTCAACTACCACCGTTAGGTGTCGACGGCTACGTTGGTCACGTGTCACACGGGACTTTCCCGTCAAGTGTCCGGTGAATTATAGGACGGATACCTTTTATATGACCCCCAGGTTTCCGAAGTTGTGCACAAAGTTTAAACAAGTTCTTCTCTTGTACATCATTATCTTCGTCGTCTTCTTCTTCGCCTTCTTTTTCTTCGTTCCTCTTCTTTTTTCTTCGTCGTCATCGTCTTCTTTTTCTTCTTCGTCGGCGTCGTATTCTTTTTCTTCTATTATCTTGTCGTCTTCTTCCTCTTCTTCCTTTTCGTCGTCGTCGTCTTTTTCCCTTTTCGTCGCCGACTTCTTCTTTTCCGTGGTCGGTGTATCTTCTTCGCTGCTGTTGTATCTGCTTAGTCGTCGTCGTATCTTCTTCTTCGTTTTCTTCCTTTCATCTTAATCTTTTTTGCCTCTTTCGTCTTTATCTTCTTCGTCGTCGTCATCTTTTTCTTTTTCGCCGCGGTATCTTTTTCTTCGTCCTCGTATCTTCTTCTTTTTCGTCGTCTTCTTCTTCGCCCTCTTTCTCTTCGTCTTAGTCATCTTCTTTTTCGTTTGTGTTGTTGTTTGTTGTTCCAGCTGAAGGCCTACCTGGCCGAAACGTCGACTTTTGTTTTGTTAATTACCACGTAAATTTGTTACCGTACCACTTTTTTTCTTCTACTTTTTTTTTTTAAATCGTTTTATTTTTTGTCTTCTACTTTTTCATTACCTTCTCTTTCTTCATTTACTTTTTCGCAATCTTCTTTTTTTGTCATCTTCTCCTTTTTCGTCATCTTCTCCTTTTTCGTCAGTATTCATCTTCTTTTTCGTCATCCTCTTCTTTTTCGTCATCTTCTTCTTTTTCGTCATCTCATTCCTTTTCATCATCTTCTTTTTCGTCATCATCTTCTTTTTCGTCATCTTCTTCTTTTTCGTCATCTTCTTTTTCGTCTTTCCTCTTTTTTTCGTCATCTTCTTCTTTTTCGTCATCTTCTTCTTTTTCGTCATCATCTTCTATTTCGTCATTATCTTCTTTTTCGTCATCTTCTTCCTTTTCGTCATCTTCTTCTTTTTGCTCATCTTATTTTTCGTCATCATTTTTTGTCACCTTCTTTGTCGTCTTCTTCTTGTTCCTCGTCTTTTTCCTGTACTTCATGGCCAACGTTGAGGGGAGAAATAAATTGCGGTCTTTTGCACTTCTGTCAACTCTCCTGCTGTTGTTAGCTAGTGTTTCTAACATTCCATCAAGCCATTTTTTTGTGGTCGGCTCTTGAGTCTGGTGTTCTCGCAACGTTTATTGATGGCTCATTGTGTTGTGTTTAGGTCATTGTGTTATCAAGTGGCCAAGCCACCGTATCTGTTGTTTCTTTATGTATTCTGTCACGAGAGTTATCAGTTCTTCACTTGTAATCTTATCTCAGAGGCTGTTTCCTGTCTTTGTCTAACCCATTTCATCTCGGTAGAAGTTATTTTACTTATTGTTATAAGTCTGTAGACCAGGTCTCGCATTGGTAGCACAACATTGGAACGAAAATTGTGTTATTTAGTGCCTGTTTTGCCTATCTCGTGTTATTTCCTTATTGGACAATTGTTGTGATATTTCTCCGAAGATTTGACAAGCTTAGTTCATCTTCTTTCTATTTCGCCTGTTTGTGAATTGTCGTACGGAGCCGGCGTACGGTATTCGAAGACAGCGGTAGACAGAAAGGATTTTTTCTATCGGGGGTGAAATATAAATCCTGAGTCTCACACGTCGTGGCGACTGCTTGACCAAGCGGCCTTTATCCCTCTGGTTCTATCGTTGCCCCCCCCCCGACATACACCAGCAATGGTACTATGTGTTGTAAAGATAGTGAATTGTCATTCGTCACTAGACTTCCCGGATATTTAAATTCCTCTACTTGTTTTAGTGTCACCATCCCATCAAGGTAATAAAAAACGAATCTAACCGATTACTGGCAGCAGTCAATACACACTTTCAAGTTGTACGCTTTAACACCATTATTTCGCTTTCTATACACCCAAACTGGCAACTGGCTGGTGTTTCACAGAAGCAAACGAAACAGTTGTTGAAGTCCTAACACGGCAGATGACCTGTACAATTGGACATTTGGTACCTCACAAAGCCTGCCTCGCCGGTCGGAAGAGCTTGGTTGCTGGTTGACAATAGGACAGGTTGCCGCCAACAATTGAGGCAACCATCAGAAAAATCTGCCATTTTGCCGCTCCGGAAGGGCTGTTGATAAAGACCGTCGGTAGACGCGTTCATCTTGTAATTAAATCCCGTTAGGATTCTGAAGTCCCGGCCACTGATAGCCGCCCTTGTTAAGTTCTTGGTATTTCATGCATTACACATTAATCCAATTAAGTTTCGCTGCATTCAGAAGTTGTGTGCATGGTCTGGAAGTTCTTTTTGTGCGCATGCGTGCCAATAACCAATCGTTTTCTCACTTTTTACCGTATATTGCTGGCTATTATCTTGGTTTGATCAGATACGATTTGATCGTTAATGAGCATTTAGTATTTTCTGTACAGCTTTTGATCATTCAGGAGAAATCCAACAAATAACAAACATAAACGAAGACAAGTAATTAAGGGAAAATATTACTTTCCACGTACAAGGCTGTGATCTGTCGCCGGATTTGGTTTCACTTAACATCGAAACTATTTTGAGATCACTCTTCTTTTTTCTTATTTTCTCTTTTTATTGATAACTAAAAGGTGTCGTGGTTTATATCATTTGTCGTTCTTGAGCTGCTCGAATTGTCTGAATTAGTGATTTTTCTTTGTTGTTACATGTCTCTGTCACTGCATCTATCCATCTTCTTCTTTTCTCTTGTCACTGATACCAAAAAGGTGTCGTGGTTTATATCATTTGTCGTTCTTGAGCTGCTCGAACTGTCTGAATTAGTGATTTTCCTTTGTTGTTACATGTCTCTGTCACTGCATCTATCCATCTTCTTCTTGGTCTTCCTCTTGGTCTTTTTCCATGCATTCTCGAGAAGAACGCCCTTGATGGTGATTGGTGAGGATTCATTCTGACCAGGTGGCCAAACCATTTAAGTTATTTTTGTTTTGTATATTCTTTGCAGGTTTTGTTCCTACCATTTTTCTTATGGTTTCATTTGATATTCTATCTCTTCTTGTGTTGTTTTTTTTTTACTTTTCTCAAGCATCGCATCTCACATGTATTGATATTTCTTAAATGTGATTTAGAAAAGGTCCATGTTTGACTTTCATAGCACAAAGTTGGTATGAAAATGCTATTTACCATTTGTTGTTTAGCTGGCATAGAAATGTTTGGATGTCTTAGCAATGGTGAAAGCTGGTATGTGACAGCATTTGCTTTTTTGTATTCTCATGTCAATTTCTCTGTCTAGTTTTCCATATTTTTTTAATCAATAAAATAGGTAAAAGAAATTGAAGTCAATGGTCATAAACAATTTGTGATATGCGGATGGCACGGTCTTAATAGCAAAGACTGAGAATGAACTACAAGAAATCATGGACATAATAGTAAAAGAAAGTAACAAGAAAGGTCTTAGTCTGAATAGTAAGAAAACAGAAGTAATGGTTATATCGAAGAAACAATCATCACCATCATGCAGCATAAAAATAAACAGGACAAATCTGAAACAAGTGCAACGCGTCAAATACTTGGGCACAATAATAACATCAGATGGAAGATGCACTCAGGCCAAAATCTTCTTCTTCTTCTTCTTCTTCTTCTTCTTCTTCTTCTTCTTCTTCTTCTTCTACCTTTTAGCTCCATGTGGAACATAGGTCTTCAATAAACACTTTCCAAGCCGTTATGTTTCAGGCCAAAATAGCAGTTCAGAAAATGAAACACATCTTATGAAACAAATCTATGTCAATAGAAGTGAGAAAGAGAGTTCATCGGTGCTATATAGAGCCATTTCTGACCTATGGGAAGCGAATCATGGACAGCAAACAAACAAATGAAACAACGATTAGAGGCCACAGAGATGGGATTTCTCAGAGCAGTGTTTAGAGTTCCCTGGATAGCTAAAGAGACCAACGAGGACATGGAAAAAGGAGAAGCAATAGTTTAAAAAGTAGAAGGAGAAGGAATCGCTTAAGTAGAAGAAAAAGAAACAGTAGTTTAACCAGCAGAAGATGAAACAGCTATAATTGAAGATGAAAAAAAAAATAGAGGAATTAGAAGTATCGGTTTACAAAGAAGTACAGGAAAAAAGCAGAAGAAGCAATAGTTGAAATTTAATAAGTAAAGAAAGAGGCAATAGTCTAAGAAGAAGAAGAAGAAGAAGAAGAAGTATATGTGAAGAAGAACATCAGAAGAAGAAGTATATGTGAAGAAGAACATCAGAAGAAGAAGTATATGTGAAGAAGAACATCAGAAGAAGAAGTATATGTGAAGAAGAACATCAGAAGAAGAAGTATATGTGAAGAAGAACATCACAAGAAGAAGTATATGAAGAAGAACATCAGAAGAAGAAGTATATGTGAAGAACATCACAAGAAGAAGTAAAGAAGAACATCAGAAGAAGAAGTATATGTGAAGAACATCAGAAGAAGTATATGTGAAGAAGAACATCAGAAGAAGAAGTATATGTGAAGAACATCAGAAGAAGAAGTATATGTGAAGAACATCAGAAGAAGAAGTATATGTGAAGAAGAACATCAGAAGAAGAAATATATGTGAAGAAGAACATCAGAAGAAGAAGTATATGTGAAGAAGAACATCAGAAGAAGAAGTATATGTGAAGAACATCACAAGAAGAAGAAGTATATGTAAAGAACATCAGAAGAAGAAGTATATGTAAAGAACATCAGAAGAAGAAGTATATGTAAAGAACATCAGAAGAAGAAGTATATGTAAAGAACATCAGAAGAAGAAGTACTAAAGGGATGTCAAAAAGTAATGCACACCAATTTTTTTCTCGGCTAATAATAAAGATAGGAATATGAAATTTTGCACACTTGGAATATGACATGTTCCAATTATGTGCACCAAATTGCACAGCATTTTGATAAATATTACGCAATCTATGAACCGTTAAAATGGAGCTTGTCAACAATGTCCGTTACAAACAGCGAATTGTCATAGAATTTCTGGTTGCGGAAAAAGAAACTGTGGCAAACATTCATAAACGACTGTGTGCAGTGTACAAATGTTCTGCAGTCGATAGGAGCACAGTTAGTCGCTGGGTTCAGAGAATTAAAGCTGCAGAAAGTGTACGAGTGGAGCTGCATGATTTACCGCGTTCTGGACGTGTTGCCTCGGCTACCAGCACAGACATGTTAAACCGGGCTGATGCCATTATTCGTAAGGATAGGCGTATCACTAGTCAGCAATTGGCATTGCAGCTTACAGTCAGCAAGGGAAGTGCAATCGCAATTTTTAAAACTCTCGGATATTCAAAGATTTGCGCTCGATTGGTTCCTCGGTTCCTAACAAATGATCACAGAGTTCAAAGGAAAACATTCTGTTCTGAATTGTTGGAGCGTTTCGGTGTTGAAGGAGAAATGTTTTTGTCAAAAATTGTTACCGGTGACGAAACGTGGGCACATTATTATGAGCCTGAAACAAAAATGCAGTCAATGGAATGGCATCATCCGCAGTCACCAAAAAGAAAAAAATTCAAAACATCTCCATCAGCCGGAAAGGTGATGATCACTGTCTTCTGGGACATTGATGGTGTGATTCTTGTTGATGTAATGACAAGAGGTGAGACAATCAACTCGACAGCTTACATCAATACACTGACAAAACTCAAAAATCGGTTCCACAGAGTTCGGCCTAATAAGCCATCTGCAGATTTGTTGCTTCAACATGACAATGCACGCCCTCACACAAGTCTGGTAACACGGGAAGCAATCAACAAATTTGGTTGGACTGTACTGCCCCATCCTCCTTACAGCCCTGATCTGGCTCCCTCAGATTTCCATCTGTTTGGACCACTCAAAAAATTCCTGCGTGGGACACACTTTGACAATAATGAGGGTGTGATCCGTGCAGTTAAAAAATGGCTACGCGAGCAGGACAAAACTTGATACAAACGAGGCATTCATGACCTAGTTTCGCGTTGGCGTAAGGCAATACGCTTGGACGGAGATTATGTTGACAAATAGGTAGTGTCAAGGGGATGTTCAGCTACAATCTGTGAAAATTTCACACATTTTGCCCGAATAGTTTCCGAGAAAAAAATTGGTGTGCATTACTTTTTGACCTCCCTACGTATATGTGAAGAAGAACATCAGAAGAAGAAGTATATGTGAAGAACATCACAAGAAGAAGAAGTATATGTGAAGAACATCAGAAGAAGAAGAAGTATATGTAAAGAACATCAGAAGAAGAAGAAGTATATGTGAAGAAGAACATCAGAAGAAGAAGTATATGTGAAGAACATCACAAGAAGAAGAAGTATATGTAAAGAACATCAGAAGAAGAAGAAGTATATGTAAAGAACATCAGAAGAAGAAGTATATGTGAAGAAGAACATCAGAAGAAGAAGTATATGTGAAGAAGAACATCAGAAGAAGAAGTATATGTGAAGAACATCACAAGAAGAAGAAGTATATGTGAAGAAGAACATCAGAAGAAGAAGTATATGTGAAGAACATCACAAGAAGAAGAAGTATATGTAAAGAACATCAGAAGAAGAAGAAGTATATGTAAAGAACATCAGAAGAAGTATATGTGAAGAACATCAGAAGAAGAAGAAGTATATGTTAAGAACATCAGAAGAAGAAGTAGTATATGTAAAGAGCATCAGAAGAAGAAGTATATGTAAAGAACATCAGAAGAAGAAGAAGTATATGTAAAGAACATCAGAAGAAGAAGTATATGTAAAGAACATCAGAAGAAGTATATGTAAAGAACATCAGAAGAAGAAGAAGTATATGTAAAGAACATCAGAAGAAGTATATGTAAAGAACATCAGAAGAAGAAGAAGTATATGTAAAGAACATCAGAAGAAGAAGTATATGTGAAGAGCATCAGAAGAAGTATATGTAAAGAACATCAGAAGAAGAAGAAGTATATGTAAAGAACATCAGAAGAAGAAGTATATGTAAAGAACATCAGAAGAAGAAGAAGTATATGTAAAGAACATCAGAAGAAGAAGTATATGTGAAGAAGAACATCAGAAGAAGAAGTATATGTGAAGAACATCACAAGAAGAAGAAGTATATGTGAAGAACATCAGAAGAAGTATATGTGAAGTACATCAGAAGAAGAAGTGGTATATGTGAAGAACATCAGAAGAAGTATATGTGAAGAACATCAGAAAAAGAAGAAGTATATGTGAAGAAGAACATCAAAAGAAGAAGAAGTATATGTGAAGAGCATCAGAAGAAGAAGAAGTATATGTTAAGAGCATCAGAAGAAGTATATGTGAAGAACATCAGAAGAAGAAGTATATGTGAAGAACATCAGAAGAGGAAGTATATGTGAAGAGCATCAGAAGAAGAAGTATATGTGAAGAACATCAGAAGGAGAAGTATATGTGAAGAACATCAGAAGAAGAAGAAGTATATGTGAAGAACATCAGAAGAAGAAGTATATGTGAAGAACATCAGAAGAAGAAGAAGTATATGTAAAGAACATCAGAAGAAGAAGTATATGTGAAGAACATCAGAAGAAGAAGTATATGTGAAGAACATCAGAAGAAGAAGTATATGTGAAGAACATCAGAAGAAGAAGTATATGTGAAGAGCATCAGAAGAAGAAGAAGTATATGTGAAAAGCATCAGAAGAAGAAGAAGTATATGTGAAGAGCATAAGAAGAAAAAGAAGTATATGTGAAGAACATCAGAAGAAGAAGAAGTATATGTGAAGAGCATCAGAAGAAGAAGAAGTATATGTGAAGAACATCAGAAGAAGGACTAGTTTATGTGAAGAAGAACATCAGAAGAAGAAGAAGTATATGTGAAGAGCATCAGAAGAAGAAGAAGTATATGTGAAGAGCATCAGAAGAAGAAGAAGTATATGTGAAGAGCATCAGAAGAAGAAGAAGTATATGTGAAGAACATCAGAAGAAGAAGAAGTATATGTGAAGAACATCAGAAGAAGAAGAAGTATATGTGAAGAAGAGCATCAGAAGAAGAAGTATATGTGAAGAGCATCAGAAGAAGAAGAAGTATATGTGAAGAAGAACATCAGAAGAAGAAGAAGTATATGTGAAGAAGAACATCAGAAGAAGAAGAAGTATATGTGAAGAGCATCAGAAGAAGAAAAAGTATATGTGAAGAGCATCAGAAGAAGAAGAAGTATATGTGAAGAAGAACATCAGAAGAAGAAGAAGTATATGTGAAGAGCATCAGAAGAAGAAAAAGTATATGTGAAGAGCATCAGAAGAAGAAGAAGTATATGTGAAGAAGAACATCAGAAGAAGAAGAAGTATATGTGAAGAAGAACATCAGAAGAAGAAGAAGTATATGTGAAGAGCATCAGAAGAAGAAAAAGTATATGTGAAGAGCATCAGAAGAAGAAGAAGTATATGTGAAGAAGAACATCAGAAGAAGAAGAAGTATATGTGAAGAAGAACATCAGAAGAAGAAGAAGTATATGTGAAGAGCATCAGAAGAAGAAAAAGTATATGTGAAGAGCATCAGAAGAAGAAGAAGTATATGTGAAGAAGAACATCAGAAGAAGAAGAAGTATATGTGAAGAGCATCAGAAGAAGAAAAAGTATATGTGAAGAGCATCAGAAGAAGAAGAAGTATATGTGAAGAGCATCAGAAGAAGAAGAAGTATATGTGAAGAACATCAGAAGAAGAAGAAGTATATGTGAAGAGCATCAGAAGAAGAAGAAGTATATGTGAAGAGCATCAGAAGAAGAAGAAGTATATGTGAAGAGCATCAGAAGGAGTAGAAGAAGAAGAGATAGGCCTCTATAACTTTATATACTAAAAGTATTGCCTATATATTGAGGTCAGAGATGTGTACAAACTAGTGAGAACACGTTGACATTAGTCAGTGTCATCTTGGTCTTTATTCGCTGGCATTTGGCATCAGCCAAATCATACTGCCGAAACTCCTATTGGTCATTGAAGTCCATTGCTGGACATTCTCACGACATCCGTCAGCGCAAATGTCGTTGCAGTTGCATGTTTGATTAAAATTACGCTTGCCTGGACGGATCGGCCCGGTAATCTTACAATTCTATTTCTGCGTTGTCCGTTTGAATGTTACGGTTGACGGGTGGAGTGACAGGGTTCTGTCAATTGGGCGCGCTGTCCTCGCACATTTGTGAGTCCTGGGGTGGTTTATGGCGGAGTCAGTGGCGTGCATTTGTATCAGTGACGCTAAGGGAGAGCTTGGAATTTCTTTCTTTTCATTTTTTTCCCTTTTAAAAAAAAAATCTCTTTCGCTCTTTCGTTTCCTTCCTTCCTTCCTTCCTTCCTTCCTTCCTTCCTCCTTCCTTCCTTCCTTCCTTCCTTCCTTCCTTCCTTCCTTCCTTCCTTCCTTCCTTCCTTCCTTCCTTCCTTCCTTCCTTCCTCCTTCCTTCCTTCCTTCCTTCCTTCTTCCTTCCTTCCTTCTTCCTTCCTTCCTTCCTTCCTTCCTTCCTTCCTTCCTTCCTTCCTTCCTTCCTTCCTTCCTCCTCCCTCCCTCCCTCCCTCCCTCCCTCCCTCCCTCCCTCCCTCCCTCCCTCCCTCCCTCCCTCCCTCCCTCCCTCCCTCCCTCCCTCCCTCCCTCCCTCCCTCCCTCTTCATTCATTCTCAGCACGTGACCGATGTATTTCCAACACCTTCTTCTTATAAAGCTCGACACGTATTCTTGTTTTGATTAGTCTCTTATCTGTTTATTTGAAATGTATTCTTTCCAGCTTATGTTTGAGATCCTACATAGACATTTCTTTTCAAAGACATTTAATTTCGTATCTAAAGTCCGGGTGGATTTCCAACTTTCACATCCATATGTCAGCACTGGTATCACATCCATATGTCAGTACTGGTATCACATCCATATGTTAGCACTAGTATCACATCAATATGTCAGTACTGGTATCACATCCATATGTTAGCACTGGTATCACATCCATATGTCAGCACTACTATCACATCCATATGTCAGTACTGGTATCACATCCATATGTCAGTACTGGTATCACATCCATATGTCAGTACTGGTATCACATCCATATGTCAGCACTACTATCACATCCATATGTCAGTACTGGTATCACATCCATATGTCAGTACTGGTATCACATCCATATGTCAGTACTGGTATCACATCCATATGTCAGTACTGGTATCACATCCATATGTCAGCACTACTATCACATCCATATGTCAGTACTGGTATCACACAGAAGTTAAACATTCTAAATTTTGTTCGTTTACTAAGAACTTTGTATCTCCAGATGCTCATCAGTTTGTTGAAAGTATTTGATGCTAGTGCAATGCGTGCCTTGATTTCTGATGTTATAGCTGCTCCATCTCTACACTTTCTTGATTTTATGATTCTGATTTTTCTTTGATTATATAAAACTTTAAATCAAAGAGTATTCTGCGGACACCCTGTATATAAATATACATGTACATATCGATTGCGCATGCCCAGACCATATAATTTACGACAATCCGTGGTATAACCAACAAACGTAAAATTAATCTTCAGACGCGACAAGACTTTCACCTCAAATCTCTCACATTATAAGTCTCAAATCTGTGTCTGCATCTCCCATTTGCGTTCACGTCCGACGGGATTTCATTTCCTTATAGTCAATTTATATCGAAGTGGGGTATTTTCACGTGTCAAAAGGCCGTAATCGTTACCATGAGCAGCCGTACAGAACTGCTATAAATTTGGCTGGGAATCGCTGAATACATTTCAAGCTGGCTTTATTCGATACTAAAGTTCACGCAGGTTGCAAGTAAACGCAACATTTGCATAACCGGAATGGTCATTGTTAGTCTTGCAATGATTCGTTACTTCTTTCGGAGACCAAGGAAAAAATAAGACATTCGTGACATGAAAAACCATGACATCTGGAACTAACTATAAATGACAGCTTGTTTTCTGTGACATATAACTTCAAAACAAAAGAAACTAATTCATCTTGCAATACTTTCATGCGCCTGTTAACTTTCTCTATTCATTATTGTTATTACCATGGGCGTAGTCGATCTTGTCGCCCCTTCTCCCCACTCGCTACCACCGAACTACCGCATTGTTTTTACTCTTGATCTCTTCCCGTGTCAGAATCTTCAACTTTCTACTGTTTTTCTCCTTCTCTCTCTCACCCCCCCTCTCTTTCTTTCTCTCTCTATTTCTCTGTCGCTTTCTTTCTCGTTATTCTCTCTCTCTCTCTCTCTCTCTCTCTCTCTCTCTCTCTCATCTTCTATCTGGCGTTCATCAATAATGTTGGTGTTGATGTGTATACGGTAGTCTCCTCTCACGACATGCCTGTCTATTCATTTCTGTCCTCACCGTGGTCAGGGCATCGGTAGTCACGGACGTGGCAGGTGACAGTGGCTATATTCCATTCTCACCGTGGTCAGGGCATCGGTAGTCACGGACGTGGCAGGTGACAGTGGCTCTATTCCATTTTCCCCTCATTGTGGTCACTGGTAGCCACAATGACGTGGCAGGTGACAATGGCTCTATTCCATTCTCCCCTCATTGTGGTCACTGGTAGCCACACGGACGTGGCAGGTGACAGTGGCTCTTTCCATTCTCCCCACATTGTGGTCACTGGTAGCCACACGGACGTGGCAGGTGACAGTGGCTCTATTCCATTCTCCCCTCATTGTGGTCACTGGTAGCCACACGGACGTGGCAGGTGACAGTGGCTATATTCCATTCTCCCCTCATTGTGGTCACTGGTAGCCACACGGACGTGGCAGGTGACAGTGGCTATATTCTATTCTCCCCTCATTGTGGTCACTGGTAGCCACACGGACGTGGCAGGTGACAGTGGCTATATTCTATTCTCCCCTCATTGTGGTCACTGGTAGCCACGCGGACGTGGCAGGTGACAGTGGCTCTATTCCATTCTCCCCTCATTGTGGCCACTGGTAGCCACACGGACGTGGCAGATGACAGTGGCTATATTCCATTCTCACCGTGGTGGCATCGGTAGTCACGGACGTGGCAGGTGACAGTGCTATTCCATTCTCCCCTAATTGTGGTCACTGGTAGCCACACGGACGTGGCAGGTGACAGTGACTCTATTCCATTCTCCCCTCATTGTGGCCACTGGTAGCCACACGGACGTGGCAGATGACAGTGGCTATATTCCATTCTCCCCTCATTGTGGTCACTGGTAGCCACACCGACGTATAAATTAACGCTCACTTACCCCATATAACAGAACGGGATTTATATCGATTTCTCTCTCATTGAAACATTAAATGGGCGTTGTTGCGCTGTTTAAGTGATAATATCTGCGCCTTTGGGCCACACACATCCTGCTTTCCAAGAGTATGAGAATTACTGGGGGTGGCCATAACCAGATTTGATCTATCTTTCGGTCGCCTGAAATATTGTCTATATCTGCAATGCCGTGTCCTTATAAATGTTACTGTAATTCTTGCAGTGGCCCATACAGTTTTGTCTGTAGTGTTGTATCTATGGCCAAATGGATTTTCCTCAGTCTACTATATTCAGTGCAGTCTTGAAGTATGTGTTCAGCAGTCTGGGGCGCCTGTCCACATGTACAAGTAGTTGATGTGCCGATCTTGAATTATGTATACATGTGACTATGGAGTCGATTGTGTCCTGTTCTGAGGCGTATAATGATAACTTGTTCACATCTACTCATATTATGAAAGGCATCCTGATTTGGGGCTTGTGGTCCTCTGATTTTATTGTTGCATTAGCCAAATAACAATATAATAAATACCACTACTAGACGTAAAATTATCTGGTCAGTAAAATATAGACAAAGAAGGAGGAACAGAGAATGGTACCAAAATAAAGATACATAGAGCAGGAGGAACCTTTGTTGCACTAGGAAACATGTGGAAATCCAAAGAAATTAGGTTAAGTGCACAAGTAAAAATTTGCAACTCCAATGTTAAGTAGTCCTGTTATGTAGCTGTGAAACATGGAGAATAAAAAAAAATAACAACGATGAAGATACAGACCTTCATTAATGGATGCTGGCGCAGAATAAAAGTATGGAAATGGCAGGAGAAAATCACTAACATAAAATTATGGAAATGTACCATTCAGATACCAGGGGATAAAGAGATACAACGAAGAGTATGGATAGGACACACACTACGGAAGCCAACTGAGAGTGTTACACAACATGCCATTAAAAAAAAAAATCACTATTGGGAAGCGACATAGAAAAAGACCAAAATATTCTTGAAGAAGACAGATTGAAGCAGAGATGAAGATGATGGGAAAGATATAGAATGATATTAAAAGAATGGCAAGAAACAGAACGGCTTGGAAAATGTTTCTTAAAAAACTATGCTCCACAGGGAGTTGAAAGTGTTTGTTGAAGACCTATGCTCCACAGGGAGCTGAAAGTGTTTGTTGAAGACCTATGTTCCACAGGGAGCTGAAAGTGTTTGTTGAAGACCTATGCTCCACAGGGAGCTGAAAGTGTTTGTTGAAGACCTATGCTCCACAGGGAGCTGAAAGTGTTTGTTGAAGACCTATGTCCCACAGGGAGCTGAAAGTGTTTGTTGAAGACCTATGTTCCACAGGGAGCTGAAAGTGTTTGTTGAAGACTATGCTTACCCAGAGATTAGAGAGGAAGATGAAGATATCCTGCTTTCGCGTGGTATTATTGTGTACCTTTTTACGTGCCCATTTGTATCAGCTCACTCAACCAGACACATACAATCAGCTTTGAGTTGCTGATCACGTTTACTCATGAACTGCCATTACAGAGATTCAAATTGTCTTTAAATGATGATGACCGCAGGATTTGGTGGTCTAAAGGTAAGACGTCCGCCTATGGACAAGAGGTCTGGAGTTCGATTCCCACCACAAATTTAGGGAATTTCCCACTTGCACTCCGTGACTTCTTCATGACTTGACCGTTCCCTAGTATCTGGCTAGTGAGATACGATGTCGAGCTCCCCTGGTTAAAAAAAACCAAAAAAACTATCTTTACGACACATAGTACCATTGCTGGTGTATGTCGGGCGGCAACGATAGAACCAGAGGGATAAAGGCCGCTTGGTCAAGTAGTCGCCACGACGTGTGCGACTCAGGATTTTTATTTCATGATCTCCCCTGGATAACGGCGAAAAACAGTTAGGTCTTGTGTGCGCTTTGCGCATGATAATGACCTCTTGGAAATTAGAAGTTGTTATGGAGATACTTATAGACATTGTTAGTGTCTTTGTAGTCGAGGAAATCTAGACAATGTCCCCCCCCCCCCACTCACATATTTTTAGAACCCTTTACACGGTTTTGACCCTCCGACCAGCAGGGTGATTACAGCGCACACCCGCGTATCTCTCTTTCTCATTCCGGCCACGGTCCACGACACAGGGAAGACATTTTTCTTTTCTTAAACCAGCTTCAATTATTTGTTTTGGATGTTTCATTACTAGTTAGCTATGTAGGATTAGTTTTATTTACTTACATATCTGTGTGTTGTTTGTTTCTTTGTTCATGCTGAAGGCCCATTGAGTTGAATCGTTGTTCAAATTTGTGTCTTCTGTCATTGACGTAAAGCTTTTACCATACCATTTTTTATATTTTTTATTTTTCAATTCCCGGTCTATGGAACCAGAATCTCGTGAGCTCACTCCGTTCTGGCCGAAGAAGTTAGAAGTAGAAAAAAGTAGACAAGTAATGACCGCTATCAGGGAATAGATTGTTCAATTAGAAGCCTGCCTATCATCAGCATCATCATGTGCCATACCGGTTGGCGTAGGTGATCATGTCCCTCCACAGTCTTCTATCTACATCGTATCAGTTCTGTTGTTGACTGTTTTCCATGCCATGACACCAAGCTATTCAAGGTTTTCTCTCTTTGTCGCCCGCGATCCCACTTTCCTTTATTTTGCCAGTTGTAACCAAGTATTCCAACTTTCCTCTTCTCATGATGTGCCCGAAAAATGTTGATTGCTTCTTTCTGATGTTTTTTAAGAGCTCCCTTCCTGTGTTGGCCTCTTTTAGAACTTCCTCACTGGTCTTTTTAGCCGCCCAGGGAACTCTCAACATTCTTCTGAGAAATCCCATCTCTGTGGCCTCCAATCGTCTTTTCATTTGTCTGTCCACTGTCCATGATTCGCTTCCATAGGTCAGTATTGGTTCTATTTAGCACCGATGAACTCTCTTTCTCATTTCTATTGACATAGATTTGTATGGAACCTGCCTATGGGTAGTGTAAATGAATATTTTGGCTGAAAGGCTCAGTTACCGTGTCTTGTCGTGAAAGTAGCGTCTCACCATATCTATGTACCACATAACGAGTGAAAGCTGAGAATAACAAACGACGTTTGTGATAGAACTTGAAACACTAATGATGTCTTGGTCATTCTAGTCATGCGTAGAGGAATCGTTCAACTTTTGACAGGTGTCAATCAAATATCTCGTCAATGCTATCCCTCACAAATAATCCCTCCTTTATTTTGGTCACGAAACTTACAACAATTATGATTGGTTGTGCCAACAAAGGTCAGCCCAGCTTTTTTTGTTGAAAGTGACTTCCCCTTTCTATCATGAACTATTTATAATTCATCAGGAAATGTGGGCCCTGTCCCTCACGGCCAGTGTTTTGTTAGTCCTGACTAGGAAGGCCACTTTCTGTTTTACTGTCAACTGTGTCTATCTCAGTCATGAATTGGACATATTTATCTCAACATGCGGAGAGAACAGTCTCAATGTCGATTTACGTTTGTAGTATTTTGTTAGGATTAAAAGAAATAATGGATTAGATATAAATATCAAAAAGACTAAAACTCTGATCATAAACAAAGATAATACTCAAAACCTACAAGTGAATATTAAAGTTGCAGGAATAGACCTGGAGACAGTTCAGAACTACAACTGTCTTGGACATACTATTAACCAGTGATGCGAAATGTAAAATTGAAATAAACAAAAGAATAGGAATGGGAAAAAAGGGATTATAATGCCATGAAAAAAATGTACTAACATCAGGGAAAATAACATCATGGCTAAAACTAATAATAGAAAAAATGTTATATATTCTCAATATTCCTGTATGGTGCAGAAACATGGACATGGACAGATGTTTACTGACGAGCTGTCGTGAATACAATGTTCTGTGTGAGATCTGTCTATAAACAGATTTGATCAGACGAGTTGAGGTGAATGCAGAATTCTGTGGGAGATCTGTCATAGACAGACTTTTTTATTTATTTTTAGACGAGTTGATGTGAATGCAGCCTTCTGTGTGAGATCTGTCTATAGACATACTTTTTTTTCAGACGAGTTGAGGTGAATGCAGCATTCTGTGGGAGATCTGTCTATAGACAGACTTTTTTCAGACGAGTTGAGGTGAATGCAGCGTTCTGTAAAGGACATGTGACTTGATGATGATGAGTTCTATTATTTTGTGAAACGCAAAGTTCTCCATTGTACGTGTGACTTCTTATTTGTAATGTCACGGCCATACAGTATGTTCTAATCAACACCTCGTTGACTGGAAGTTATCACTGACTCATAGCTGACTGTGTCTGCATCAGTGAACCAGAATTGATCAAGACCCCACTCATCTACCGAGGTGGGCGTGGTGACATATTACCCAGCCTATCCAAGTGTGTAGAGAATTCAGAGGGAAGGCAAAACTGTATCCAAAAAAAAGATCGGACGGTGAAAGGGCGTAATTATCCGGCCACCGTAGCAGCGGAAGAGGATTCCTTTCCTTTTGTTTTTATTGGACGACCTCACTTGCTTTCATTTCGTCGTCTTCTTTATCTTCTGATTGTTCTAAATTTTCTTCAGTAAATTATAATATTATGACTTCAATCTTCTGTAAATTCTCATATTATGACATCAATCTTCTGTAAATTATCATATTATGACTTCATCTACTGTTGCTGTAACTTCTACTACTACTATTACTACTACTACAACAACAACAACAACTACTACTACTACTGCTGCTGCTGCTAGCTCAGTGGTTAGTGAACTGGATTACAAAGGACAAGAGGCAAGGTTCGATCCCAACCTACGGCTTCCGGTTCACCCAGCCTTTAATGGGTACCGGATTTTTTTTTCTGGGAAAGTAAAGCGGCACGGCCGCAATACCGACCACATATAAACAATTTATGGTCACTAACACCATATTCTCTATACGCCACTTGGCGGGACGGGGATATTTTACCTTTTTTTTTTTTACAACTACTTTTGTAGCTTCTGCTATTATACTTAATTTTATTGCTAACTTTCATCTTCTTCTTCTTTCATCATGTTCTTCCGAGCCATAAGCCAACAAACCAATCAGTGACTGCTGACACGCTTCCTAGATTTGTAACCCTCTTCACTCAGGGAGACCACCTTTGACATCTGACCTTTGTGACCCAGTGTGACCTGGAGATCAAATAAACAAATTAAAATTTAAAAAAAAAACGTTGTCGTTGAAAAATGTTTCTTAGACATTGGTCACGTGCCTCTTACTTCATCCCTGTCAGGTGGTATCAAAAAGAACATCGGTAGGACTCTCATGCGCATGCAGAAGCCTCTAGGGTTTGATGTATTCCCTTCAGAAGATCGCCTTACAATGCGGGTTATGAAATCTCCCAAGATGCTTCGCTCACTTCTACATGTCGCTGATATAAAGCCTCGTTTGTTCACGCCAAGAAGTCTCGGAGCCCCGAACGCAACAATAGTTCAGAATTAGCATTCATAGACACGTCAGAGACGAGTAGAGTGACAGCACTCCAATAGCCAGCACGCGTACCGCCAGTGTACTATCAAGTACTAACAGCCACGACTTTGAAGACGTGTTCTCCCCAAAGACTAGAAGGGAAAGTGCCAGATGGATACATTGTGGCGTGTTTAAATATTCACAGAAAACTTATAATGACTTTGAAACACAAGCGTCACGGTACTTTTGACTATACAACGTAAAAAAGGGGACCCTTCTTCGCGAACTAAAGAATCGTGAATAAAGGCAGTTTTAGTTTCACCTTTCCCCCTCTTGATATGGTAAAGAATATAATAGTCGCTGTATAATTCGAGTTTCTTTGTCGCTTTTCTTCACCCTTTGCTCTATTTGTTTAGTATTTTCCTCAGGTGTAGCCAGTCTTTTCTTATGTGGTTTCGTTGTGTTTTTATTTTTTGAATCTTTATTTAGTATTATATTTTTTTTTATCTTCAGTGATAGTTTGTGGTCTTTTTTTTTTAATTGAAAGGTTAATCTGTTAAATCTTTATATTACTATTTTTTTTTTAAAAATTATTATCTTTAATTACTGTTCGTCTTTTTCTTTGTCAAGATCTAGTTAGTTATAGTTTTTATTTGCCTAATCTTTAGTCATTTTCCCCCTTACTTTTAGTTATTTGTTTCTCTAATATTTAGTCTTTTAAAAAATCGTGTTATTTGTTTCTCTAATATTTAGTTGTTATTATTTTCATCTTTAGTTAGTATTGATATATATGTTACTTCTTCTGTCACGATTAGTTCCATTAGTTGTTCCCCCTCCCCCCACCTGTTCATGAAGTGGTTAGCGCGTTCGCTTCTCATTAGAAGGCATCTAGGGGGACTGGTTGGTCTCGAGGCAAGACGCCGGCCTCTAGACATAGAGGTTTTTGGTTTAAACCCCGGCTACACGGGTTTGGATTTTTATCTATGATCTCTCTCTCTCTCTCTCTCTCTCTCTCTCTCTCTCTCTCTCTCTCTCTGCGGCAACCACCCCTTATCTCAGCAGCGAGGCCTTACTTGAAACGTCAATTGCTCATGGACGGAAAAAAAATAAATATGAGTACCTCCGAAGTTGGAGTTATCTGCTTGTGAGGCAAGGGACCCCTGTGCACACGGCTGGCAGCGAAAACCGGATTAACAAGCAAAATTAAGTTCCTAGTCTCTAGGGACTTCGTCAGAGGTAAAAGCTAGCGAACTAAAAAAAAAGCATCTCGTTTTAATCCTCATATATGGACCAATACGATTTCAGGATTTCCACTTTTGAAGAAAGAAACGTGGTGTTTTTCTTTGGTTTTTTTTTACTATGAAATTATGCTCGGGCGATGTTTAGTTCCTCATCTAATTTAGTACACGCCGTCCCTCAAGCCTGGACACATTACCTAAATGACATAGAAGCTGGCTGATAATTTCCCTAACAGGGGGAGATTCACCCAGCCACTATAAATGGGTACCAGAGATATTCAATGGGAAGGAAATTCACCGAGGAAGGTAACTGGCCACGCCATCTCATGAAGCTGAAGTTTAGTAACGTCTAGAACATTTCATTACTCTATGGTTATTGCTATGAGGCTCCCTTTACTTTTATATTCCTTGCTGTAAAGTGGAAGCTCCTTTGTAATGAGATCTTACATGTGACAGCTGTACGTTCTTTACGCAGTTGCTCTGATGTGTCTCCACCATGAGGCCCGTGGTGCTTGCTGTAACCCATAGTCCGTTCCATAGCCAATAGTTCTCAGATTAACCCATAGTTCTCTCATTAACCCATAGTTCTCTCATTAAACCATAGTTCTATCCATAACTTATAGTCCGTTCCATAGCCCATATTGCTCATTAACACAGTACTCGCATTTACTCACAGTGTTCGCAATACCACACAGTGCCCGCATTACCCCCACAGGTCTCTTCATAACCCATATTGTTCTCTATAACCCACATTGTCTGTCATAACACATGTGGTTCTCTATAACCCACACTTCCCTCCATAACCTATATGGCTCTCTATAACCCAAATGCTCTTCACAACCCTTATGGCTCTCTATAAACCACAGTGTCCGTCATAACACATATGGTTCTTTATAACCCACAATGCTCTTCATAACACATAGTTCTCTATAATCCACAGTGTCCTTCATAATACATATGGTTCTCTATAACCCACAATGTCCTTCATAATACATATGTTTCTCTATAACCCACAGTGTCCTGCGTAACACATACGGTTCTCTATAACCCACAATGTCCGTCATAACACATATGGTTCTCTATAACCCACAATGCTCTTCATAACATATATGGTTCTCTATAACCCACAATGCTCTTCATAACGCATATGGTTCTCTATAACCCACAATACTCTTCATAACACAAATGGTTCTCTATAACCCACAATGCTCTTCATAATGCATATGGTTCTCTATAACCCACAATGCTTTTCATAATACATATGGTTCTCTATAACCCACACTTCCCTCCATAACACATATGGTTCTCTATAACCCACAATGCTCTTCATAACACATATGGTTCTCTATAACCCACAATGCTCTTCATAACACATATGGTTCTCTATAACCCACAATTCTCTTCATAACACATATGGTTCTCTATAACTCATAATTCTCTTCATAACACATATGGTTCTCTATAACCCACAATTCTCTTCATAACACATATGGTTCTCTGTAACCCACAATTCTCTTCATAACACATATGGTTCTCTATAACCCACAATGCTCTTCATAATGCATATGGCTCTCTATAACCCACAATGCTTTTCATTATACATATGGTTCTCTATAACCCACAATGCTTTTCATTATACTTATGGTTCTCTATAACCCACAATGCTTTTCATTATACACATGGTTCTCTATATCTATAACCCACAGTGCTCATAACATATAGTTTTCTTCCTGACCACAATGCTCCTTAAACTCATAGATCTTTCCATTATCCGTACAACTGCCCATAACCCATGTAGCTGTCTTTATCCCATAATGCGCCCTCCAACCTGTAGTGTTCTCAATAACCTGCAGTGATCCATGTAACCTGTGGTGCTCCATATAACCCATAGAGCTATGCTAACGAGGGGACCGCTCCAGTTCGAGGAGTCGAGACCAGACAAAGCGAGACACAATCATAGTTAGACCAGACAAAGCGAGACACAATCATAGTTAGACCAGACAAAGCGAGACACAATCATAGTTAGACCAGACAAAGCGAGACACAATCATAGTTAGACCAGACAAAGCGAGACACAATCATAGTTAGACCAGACAAAGCGAAACACAATCATAGTTAGACCAGACAAAGCGAAACACAATCATAGTTAGACCAAACAAAGCGAGACACAATCATAGTTAGACCAGACAAAGCGGTTACACAATCATAATTTGACCAGACAAAGCGAGGCACAATCATAGTTAGATCTGACAAAGTGAGACACAATCATAGTTAGACCAGACAAAGCGAGACACAATCATAATTTGACCAGACAAAGGGAGACACAATCATAGTGAGGCCAGACAAAGCGAGACACAATCATTGTTAGACCAGACAAAGCAAAACACAATCATATTTTGACCAGACAAAGGGAGACACAATCATAGTGAGGCCAGACAAAGCGAGACACAATCATAGTTAGACCAGACAAAGCGAGACACAATCATATTGAGACCGGACAAAGCGAGACATAATCATAGTTAGACCAGACAAAGCTAGACACAATCATAGTTAGACCAGACAAAGCGAGACACAATCATAGTTAGACCAGACAAAGCGAAACACAATCATAGTTAGACCAGACAAAGCGAAACACAATCATAGTTAGACCAGACAAAGCTAGACACAATCATAGTTAGACCAGACAAAGCGAAACACAATCATAGTTAGACCAGACAAAGCGAAACACAATCATAGTTAGACCAAACAAAGCGAGACACAATCATAGTTAGACCAGACAAAGCGGTTACACAATCATAATTTGACCAGACAAAGCGAGGCACAATCATAGTTAGATCTGACAAAGTGAGACACAATCATAGTTAGACCAGACAAAGCGAGACACAATCATAATTTGACCAGACAAAGGGAGACACAATCATAGTGAGGCCAGACAAAGCGAGACACAATCATTGTTAGACCAGACAAAGCAAAACACAATCATATTTTGACCAGACAAAGGGAGACACAATCATAGTGAGGCCAGACAAAGCGAGACACAATCATAGTTAGACCAGACAAAGCGAGACACAATCATATTGAGACCGGACAAAGCGAGACATAATCATAGTTAGACCAGACAAAGCTAGACACAATCATAGTTAGACCAGACAAAGCGAGACACAATCATAGTTAGACCAGACAAAGCGAAACACAATCATAGTTAGACCAGACAAAGCGAAACACAATCATAGTTAGACCAGACAAAGCTAGACACAATCATAGTTAGACCAGACAAAGCGAAACACAATCATAGTTAGACCAGACAAAGCGAAACACAATCATAGTTAGACCAAACAAAGCGAGACACAACCATAGTTAGACCAGACAAAGCGGTTACACAATCATAATTTGACCAGACAAAGCGAGGCACAATCATAGTTAGATCTGACAAAGTGAGACACAATCATAGTTAGACCAGACAAAGCAAGACACAATCATAATTTGACCAGACAAAGGGAGACACAATCATAGTGAGGCCAGACAAAGCGAGACACAATCATTGTTAGACCAGACAAAGCAAAACACAATCATATTTTGACCAGACAAAGGGAGACACAATCATAGTGAGGCCAGACAAAGCGAGACACAATCATAGTTAGACCAGACAAAGCGAGACACAATCATATTGAGACCGGACAAAGCGAGACATAATCATAGTTAGACCAGACAAAGCGAGACACAATCATAGTTAGACCAGACAAAGCGAGACACAATCATAGTGAGACCAGACAAAGCGAGACACAATCATATTGAGACCAGGCAAAGCGAGACACAATCATATTGAGACCAGATAAAGCGAGACAGTCATATTGAAACTAGACAAAGCGAGATACAATCATAGTGAGACCAGACAAAGCGAGACACAATCATGTTGACACCAGATGCACAGGGCTATACTTCTAACGGTACACAATCCCCACTATGATGATTTCATAATCTCCAACTGTGTACACACAAGAAAAGTCAGATTTATTGTAAGTTGTTATGATTATACCCACTATTTACTATTTCCTACCAATGACAGCTGCTGTTTGAGTGTATGTGTTGGTGACACCGTCTCCCGGGTATATGAATGCAAATCTCACTGGGGTTTTATGTTTTTATTTTCCGTTGTTGACAACAGGTGTTTTGGGTGTTTTTTTGCTTGAAATAGATAACGGCAGTCGGGAGGTTGATGTCTCCGTAGAACATGATGTAGTATAATAGGGTTGGTGGGAGATACATCACTTCTAGGTTGGTGGGAGATACATCACTTGTAGGTTGGTGGGAGATACATCACTTGTAGGTTGGTGGGAGATACATCACTTGTAGGTTGGTGGGAGATACATCACTTGAAGGTTGGTGGAGATACATCACTTGAAGGTTGGTGGGTTGGTGGGAGATACATCAGTTGAAGGTTGGTGGGTTGGTGGGCGATACATCACTTGTAGGTTGGTGGGTTGGTGGGAGATACATCACTTGTAGGTTGGTGGGTTGGTGGGAGATACATCACTTGAAGGTTGGTGGGAGATACATCACTTGAAGGTTGGTGAGTTGGTGGAGATACATCACTTGTAGGTTGATGGGTTGGTGGGAGATACATCACTTGAAGGTTGGTGAGTTGGTGGGAGATACATCACTTGAAGGTTGGTGGGTTGGTCGGAGATACATCACTTGAAGGTTGGTGGGAGATACATCACTTGAAGGTTGGTGGGAGATACATCACTTGAAGGTTGGTGGGAGATACATCACTTGAAGGTTGGTGGGAGATACATCACTTGAAGGTTGGTGGGAGATACATCACTTGTAGGTTGGTGGGAGATACATCACTTGAAGTTTGGTGGGAGATACATCACTTGAAGGTTGGTGGGAGATACATCATTTGTAGGTTGGTGGGAGATACATCACTTGAAGGTTGGTGGAGATACATCACTTGAAGGTTGGTGGGAGATACATCACTTGAAGGTTGGTGGGAGATACATCACTTGAAGGTTGGTGGGAGATACATCACTTGAAGGTTGGTGGGAGATACATCACTTGAAGTTTGGTGGGAGATACATCACTTGTAGGTTGGTGGGAGATACATCACTTGTAGGTTGGGAGATACATCACTTGAAGGTTGGTGGGAGATACATCACTTGAAGGTTGGTGGGAGATACATCACTTGAAGGTTGGTGGGAGATACATCACTTGAAGGTTGGTGGGAGATACATCACTTGAAGGTTGGTGGGAGATACATCGCTTGAAGGTTGGTGGGAGATACATCACTTGAAGTTTGGTGGGAGATACATCACTTGAAGGTTGGTGGGAGATACATCACTTGAAGGTTGGTGGGAGATACATCACTTGAAGGTTGGTGGGAGATACATCACTTGAAGGTTGGTGGGAGATACATCACTTCTAGGTTGGTGGGAGATACATCACTTGAAGGTTGGTGGAGATACATCACTTCTAGGTTGGTGGGAGATACATCACTTGTAGGTTAGTGGGAGATACATCACTTGTAGGTTGGTGGGAGATACATCACTTGAAGGTTGGTGGGAGATACATCACTTGAAGTTTGGTGGGAGATACATCACTTGAAGGTTGGTGGGAGATACATCGCTTGTAGGTTGGTGGGAGATACATCACTTGAAGGTTGGTGGGAGATACATCACTTGAAGGTTGGTGGGAGATACATCACTTGAAGGTTGGTGGGAGATACATCACTTGAAGGTTGGTGGGAGATACATCACTTGAAGTTTGGTGGGAGATACATCACTTGAAGGTTGGTGGGAGATACATCACTTGAAGTTTGGTGGGAGATACATCGCTTGTAGGTTGGTGGGAGATACATCACTTGTAGGTTGGTGGGAGATACATCACTTGAAGGTTGGTGTTTAGTTGGCGTTGCAGTAAACAGGGAATCTACTTAATTACTGGCAATAAATATGAATGAATGACCTTGCTAATCGCATGCATCGGTGCATCATATCAGTTCTGTTGTTGACTGTTTTCCATGCCATGACACAAAGCTATCCAGTATTTTCCCCCTTTCTCGTCCGCGATGTTTCTTTCCCTGTATTTTGCCAGTTGTAACTAAATATTCCAACTTTCCTCTTTTCATGATGTGCTCGAAAAATATCGATTGTAACTTTCTGATGTTTTTTAAGAGTCCCTTTATTGTGTTGGCTTCTTTGGGAATGTCCTATTTAGTAATTTTAGCTCTTCATGGAACTTTCAACATTCTTCTGAGAAATCCCTACTCTGTGGCCTCAATCGTCTTTTCATTTGTTTGTCTATTGTCCATGATTCGCGTCCATAGGTCAGAATTGGCTCTATATAACACCGATGAAATCTCTTTCTCACTTCTATTGACACAGATTTGGTGCATGAGACGTTTAGCCTGAACTATTCTGCTTTTATTGCTGTGGTGCATCTTTCATCTGATGTTATTATTGTGTCCAAGCATTTGAGGCTCTGCATATGTTTTATATTTGTCCTGTTTATTTTATTCTGCACGGTGGTGATGATTGTTTCTTCGATATGACCATTACTTCTGTTGTCTCATCATTTAGACTGAGACCTTTCTTGTTGCTTTTTTTTTACTATTATGTCTGTCATTTCTTGTAGCTCATTCTTGTCTCTGCTATTAAGACCGTGTCATCCGCATATCGTAAATTGTTTTCATCTTGACCGTTGACTTCAATTCCTTTTTTGTCTGCTATTGATCTCATAATATTTTCGCTGTAAAGTGAGAACAAATAACAATTTTTTTTTTTAAATCAATGAGCCCCGTCACACCAAGTAGCGTATAGGGAATATGGTGTTAGTGACCATAAGTTTTACAGACCTTCCGCAGATGATTTTTGGGGTAATGTGGTCGGTATTACGCTCGTGCCGCTTTACTTTCCCAGAAAAAAAAAAGTCCGGCACCCATTTAATGCTGGTTGAACCCGGAAGACGTAGGGTGGGATCGAACCCTACCCCTTGTCCTTTGTAGTCCAGTTCACTAACCACTGAGCTATCGCGGCTCCCGAGAACAATTTCTTGACTTTAAAGCAAAAATATTGGACCTGTCCTGTTTGGTTGCTAATTCTTATGGGTGCTGTCAGCCAACAAACAACCCACAACCTCTGCTGTATTCCCCCATAAACCTCAACTATTCAGTTTATTCTTCTTTTTTTCATTCATCATTTGCCTTTCAGCGTCGAAGGGATATATAATTTGCGGTTCTCTGCTTTTCAGTTTGCCTCTGTATCTGTATTTAACTTCGTTGGACTTTATTCCTATGTTGATGGTGGTAATTTTATATTTCTGTATCTCCATGTTCTATAATCTCTTTATCTCCATGTTCTATAATCTCTTTATCTCCATGTTCTATAATCTCTTTATCTCCATGTTCTATAATCTCTTTATCTCCATGTTCTATAATCTCTTTATCTCATTGTTCTATAATTTCTGTATCTCCATGTTCTATAATCTCTTTATCTCCATGTTCTATAATCTCTTTATCTCCATGTTCTATAATTTCTTTATCTCCATGTTCTATAATCTCTTTATCTCCATGTTCTATAATTTCTTTATCTCCATGTTCTATAATTTCTTTATCTCCATGTTCTATAATCTCTTTATCTCCATGTTCTATAATCTCTTTATCTCCATGTTCTATAATCTCTTTATCTCCTTGTTCTATAATTTCTGTATCTCCATGTTCTATATAATCTCTTTATCTCCATGTTCTATAATTTCTTTATCTCCATGTTCTATAATTTCTTTATCTCCATGTTCTGTAATTTCTTTATCTCCATGTTCTGTAATTTCTTTATCTCGTTCGTTCGTTCGCTTTCGTCAGCTTTGACCTCTGACGAAGTCCCACCCACTCAATTTTGTGGGACTGAATTTTGCGTGTAAAGTCTGTTTTATCCCATTACAGGATGCCCCTCGCCATGCAGGCAGATTTACTCCGACTTCAGAGGTACTAATTTTTAGGGAATTAGTAAAACCCAGGTGTCCTCGCCAGGGTACGAACCCCGGCTGTTGCCGTGGTAAGCCAACCGCCTATCGATTGCGCTAACCGGACACCCTTTTCTTTATCTCAATGTTATATCATTTCTTTATCTCCATGTTCTATAATTTCTTTATCTCCATGTTCTATAATTTCTTTATCTCCATGTTCTGTAATTTCTTTATCTCCATGTTCTATAATTTCTTTATCTCCATGTTCTATAATTTCTTTATCTCCATGTTCTATAATTTCTTTATCTCCATGTTCTATAATTTCTTTATCTCCATGTTCTGTAATTTCTTTATCTCAATGTTATATCATTTCTTTATCTCCATGTTCTATAATTTCTTTATCTCCATGTTCTATAATTTCTTTATCTCCATGTTCTGTAATTTCTTTATCTCCATGTTCTATAATTTCTTTATCTCCATGTTCTCTAATTTCTTTATCTCCATGTTCTGTAATTTCTTTGAGCATAAAATGTTAATCCCTTACCGACCTGGCAAGTCTGTCGTAAGTTTAGGCCGTGATTTAAAGAACGTTGTTGCGGGGCAGTCCGTAGATGCTCCCCTCAGATGACTAGATCGCTAGCAGGTGTCGCGTGCAATCTTTTACTGACTAATTGTACAGTTTTAACTATAAGTCAAGAGCCCCCGTCACGACAAGTGGCGTATAGGGAATATGGTGTTAGTGACCAGCATCTCCATACACCTACCGCACATGATTTTTGGGGTAATGTGGTCGGTATTACGCCCGTACCTTTTTACTTTCCCAGAAAAAAATACGGTACCCATTCAAGGCTGAGTGAACCCGGAAGCCGCCCATCAGGATCGAACCTTACTTCTTGTCCTTTGTAGTCCAGTTCACTAACCACAGAGCTATCGCGGCTCCCAATTTGAACTATAAGTGACTTTTAAAAAATGGTCATAGTGTCGTACCCCTGATTTCGCTCACCCCCCCCCCCCCCCCTTTTTTTTTTCCTCCTCTGCACTTGACCTTTCACAATCGAACTAATCACCCGCGGAAGGCATCAGCGAAAAGTGTGTAATAAACCAGCAACTGTAAGCTTGCGCCTGGTCCGGGACTACTTTTATGTGATTATCTCAAGATAAGAAGAGGTGAACACCAACCCGTGGCATTGTCCCCCCGCTGATGAAATCCCTTCCGGAGAAAAGCTCCATCGCTCGTGCCGATGTTGTTTCTTCATCTTCTCTCTCACGCCGTTTTCATCGTTCATAATAAAAGACCCTTTTTTAAGCCTGGCTCGGGTTAGTCCATTTAATACCGTCTTTGTGATGTCCCCCCTCTCTCTCTCTCGCTCCTTGTATCTTTTTTCGGTCATCAGTTTCTGCCTACAATGCCAGTCTCCACTCGATTCGTCACGGTATCTCTTTATGAGCTCGTGCACAGCAGCCAACCCCTTCAAACAAACTAGCGTACACATTCATTGTACACTTTGCGTACACATCTCCTTAAATATTGTCTATGTTCCGTCAACTCAGGATCCTCCCAAGCCCGCGTGATCTGCTGCCGACATATAACACCTCCGCTTTCATCAGAAACATAAAGAACTCGACTCAGCCTCCAGGGCGCATCAGCAACACGCGCCTCTCGGATTTGGAGCCTCGACGAGGGTAGAATTAGAAACAGCCCAAATTGTCACAGAGTCGAGTTTCAATTTTTTGGGGTCGGGTCGCGGAGAAAGTTGTTAAAAAGAATAAAAGAGCCGATAAGGTATTCGGTGGTGACACTGACTGGCGTGAAGTGGGTCTCGTGTTGTCACATGTACATTGTAGTCTCCCAGATTGGCCTGGTTGTCAGTCACCGCAAACAGCTGAGAGTCCGATTCAGGTCTTCAGACACGCGACCCTCCTGACTCGCGAACACCGGAGCTCACACTTCACCACTCGGCGGGGAGTGCGCTCTTTCGTGTATCGCATGTCCGCCTCGAGATATGTATGTGTGTCCTTGTCCACCCGAGTCTGTGTCTGTATTTCTGGCTTTATTTATTTGTTTGTCTGGTTCGAGCGAGATTTGGTCGTTCACTTCCATTCAGCCGAACCTTACGAATCTGTTGTCTCTTGACCTTAAACTGTTTCCGGGATTTTGGTTCATTCCCGTTTCAGTCTATGTTGTATCATGTCTCTTCAGTTCATTCTTTCATCATCATCGCCATTATCATCGTCATTATCATCGTCATTATCATCATCGTCATGATCATCACCTTTACCATCGTCATTGTCATCATCATCATCGCCATTGCCATCATCATCATCATTACCATCGTCATTGTCATCACCATCATCATCATCATCGCCATTACCATCGTCATTATCATCATCATCATCATCGCCATTACCATCGTCATTATCATCATCGTCATCATCATCATCACCATTACCATCGTCATTGTCATCATCATCATCACCATTACCATCGTCATTGTCATCATCATCATCACCATTACCATCGTCATTGTCATCATCATCATCACCATTACCATCGTCATTGTCATCATCATCATCATCATCATCGCCATTACCATCGTCATTGTCATCATCACCATTACCATCGTCATTGTCATCATCATCATCGTCATCACCATCGTCATTGTCATCATCGTCATCACCATTACCATCGTCATTGTCATCATCATCATCACCATTACCATCGTCATTGTCATCATCATCATCACCATTACCATCGTCATTGTCATCATCGTCATCACCATCGTCATTGTCATCATCGTCATCACCATCGTCATTGTCATCATCGTCATCACCATCGTCATTATCATCATCGTCATCACCATCGTCATTGTCATCATCGTCATCACCATTACCATCGTCATTGTCATCATCATCATCACCATTACCATCATCATTATCATCATCGTCATCACCATCGTCATTGTCGTCATCATCATGGCCGTCATTATCATCATTGTCATCATCATTGCCAGCACCAGCATGGTTGACATCATGTTCAACATCGCCATCACCATCATGGTATAATTCTTATCCCATTATCAACATCGCCATCACCATCATGGTATAATTCTTATCCCATTATCAACATCGCCATCACCATCATGGTATAATTCTTATCCCATTATCAACATCGCCATCACCATCATCGCCATCACCGCTATTATCAATATTACCAGCACCACTTTGGTTATTATCATTATTGCCAACACCAGCATTGTATCATCATTGGTATCATCATCGTTATCTATTCATCATCATCATAACCGTCATCATCATGTAGCCTAACCACACAGATGCGAGCACCGCTCTGTTAATGTTTCACATTTCGTATTGCAGACATCATCAGTAAGAGACCCATGTTTCCGGCTCTTCATTGTGAACATCATCCCCTTCTCCACCCATCGGAACCTCTACCCTCCATCATTATTCTTGCAAGCTCATTCTGGTGTTTGATATCAACAGAGATACTTTTTTCTGTTTAAGGTTAATTAGTCAGTTCTGTTTGATATCAACAGAGATACTTTTTTCTGTTTAAGGTTAATTAGTCAGTTCTGTTTGATACAACAGAGATACTTTTTTCTGTTTAAGATTAATTAGTCAGTTCTGTTTGATATCAACAGAGATACTTTTTTCTGTTAAGGTTAATTAGTCAGTTCTGATTGATATCAACAGAGATACTTTTTTCTGTTTAAGGTTAATTAGTCAGTTCTGTTTGATATCAACAGAGATACTTTTTTCTGTTTAAGGTTAATTAGTCAGTTCTGTTTGATATCAACAGAGATACTTTTTTCTGTTTAAGGTCAATTAGTCAGTTCTGTTTGATATCAACAGAGATACTTTTTTCTGTTTAAGGTTAATTAATCAGTTCTGTTTGATATCAACAGAGATACTTTTTTCTGTTTAAGGTTAATTAATCAGTTCTGTTTGATATCAACAAGATACTTTTTTCTGTTTAAGGTTAATTAATCAGTTCTGTTTGATATCAACATAGATACTTTTTTCTGTTTAAGGTCAATTAGTCAGTTCTGTTTGATATCAACAGAGATACTTTTTTTCTGTTTAAGGTTAATTAATCAGTTTTGTGAAGAATGTAACATTATATATATATATATATCGTAAGTATCTGGGATTTGCGCTGACTGAAGGGTTAACATTGCTAGCAGTCAAAGGAAAGATAGCAGTGTCAACATACACATGTGGGCTGAAGAATATATGACACAATACCCACTCTCTCACCATATTTCTTCACTTTTTCTTGTACCCGTTCGGATGTCGAGTGAGATATAAAGTACTGGTTCTCGGCATTTTGGGGGCTTCAATCATTGTCAAGACAAATCAAACAAGACAAAGGAGATTTTTGGGCCATGTTAACTCTTTACGTACGTTTCACCGCATAGTGCGTCACTTTCAATTTGAATAGTGTGAACCGTCATCAATACATATTCATTTTTACATGTCTTGTATCATCTTGGTATTGGTTAAATCTAACACCTTGTTCAATTATCTCAAATTTCATATATAATATGTTATATGTTAGATAAATATAAATATGTCGATGGGTTTTTAAAAGCATGAAAAATTGTGTCCCTGAAATCTCTTCTGTTCGGTCGATAAAAAGCTTCTGTACGGAAAGAGTTAAGAGACACAACAGCCTACTAAAAGTAATCTTGGGAGGGAAAATACAAGGTAAAAGAGGCAGAGGCAGACCAAGACTAAGTGGACGAGTAACATCAAAAGATGGACAAGAGTATCTATGACAACCTGTACCATATAAGGAAGAGACAGAGGGGGACGGCAGGCAACCTCCGATACGGAGTGGACACTCAGTTATGAATGATGGTATTTGACTAAATCCTGGAATGATGATATTTGACTAAATCCTGGAATGATGATATTTGACTAAATCCTGGAATGATGATATTTGACTAAATCCTGGAATTATGGTATTTGACTAAATCCTGGAATGATGATATTTGACTAAATCCTGGAATGATGATATTTGACTAAATCCTGGAATGATGATATTTGACTAAATCCTGGAATGATGATATTTGACTAAATCCTGGAATGATGATATTTGACTAAATCCTGGAATGATGATATTTGACTAAATCCTGGAATGATGATATTTGACTAAATCCTGGAATTATGATATTTGACTAAATCCTGGAATGATGATATTTGACTAAATCCTGGAATGATGATATTTGACTAAATCCTGGAAGTATGATATAAACGTTGTGAGAACACCAGACCCAAGGGTCGACCACGAAATAGATGGATCGATTGAATATTAGAAGCACTAGGAAACATAGCAGAAGCGAAAAGAAGAGCAAAAGACCGGACATTATATCTCCCCTCGACGCTGAAAGGGAAATGAAGAAAAGTACAAGAAAATGTTTCACCAGAGGAGTTAGCCACACAAGCAAGAGTCATTCTAGTCTCGTCACCTCAAAACATCATTCTCAAATAAGAAACAAAAACATCTCAATAAAAAACGCAGATACTATTAGAAGAAAGAAGAAAACTGAAGGAAATAAGAGCAAAGTGAATAGCAACGAATACAGAACATACAGAAAAGCGGTTAGAACAGAGATCAGAAGAGAGAAATAGAAGTATATAACGAACACAAGTTGGACAAGTGTTTTATAATCTAGGATGAGACGGAGAACTGGGCAGAGAGATTCGGACGATAGCAGTTTCGACCATCAGCTGAGGTAATTAATGCCCTCAGAGGTAACACACTAACTGAACATAAGGATATGTTGCCAAGATGGAGCGATTACATCACACACATATGAAGATACACACTCACAAATATTTATAGAAAGTGAAGGGGGAAAAAAAACCCAGAGCCGAAGCTAGATGAAGTTTGTTCCGTAATAAAAAAAATAATTTGAAGGGAGGGAGGTCTCCAGGAAGTCGTGATGTTCCAACTGAATTCATCCAAGATGGAGGGGAGGGAAGTCACCAGGAATTGATGATATTCAGGCTGCATTCTTCCAAGCTGAAAGGGGGGGGGGGGTGCGAGTCACCAGGAATTGATGATATTCAGGCTGAATTCATCCAAGTTGGAGGGGGAAGGAAGTCACCAGGAAGTGATGATATTCAGGGTAAACCCATTCAAGCTGGACGGGAGGTAAGTCACCAGGAAGTGATGATATTCAGGGTAAACCCATACAAGCTGGACGGGAGGGAAGTCACCAGGAAGTGATGATATTCAGGGTAAACCATACAAGCTGGACGGAGGGAAGTCACCAGGAAGTGATGATATTCAGAGTAAACCCATCCAAGCTGGACGGAGGTGAGTCACCAGGAAGTGGCTAGAGACAGAAAATCTTTAAGACGAGCTTTGGTGAATGCAATGTTCTGTTGGAGATTTGGCTAGAGACAGATTCTTTCAGGCGGGCTGTGCTGACTACAATTTTTTGTGGAGATCTGGTTGGCGTTAGAGATTCTTTCAGTCGCGCTGTGGTGAATGCAACGTTGTTTGGATATCTGGCTAGAGGCAGAGATTCATTCAGGCGGGCTGTGGTGAATGCAACGTTCTGTGGAGATCTGACTAGAGACAGTTTTATTCAGACGGGCTGTGGTGAATGCAACGATCTGTGGGAGATCTGGCTAGAGACAGAGATTCTTTCAGACGGGCTGTGGTGAATGTAACGTTCTGTAGGAGATCTGGCTAGAGACAGAGATTCTTTCAGACGGGCTGTGGTGAATGTAACGTTCTGTGGGAGACGTGGCTAGAGACATAGATTCTTTCAGACGGGCTGTGGTGGATGCAACGTTCTATGGGAGATTTGGCTTGAGACAGAGATTTTTTCAGACGGGCTGTGGTGAATGTTACGTTCTGTGGGAGATCTGACTAGAGACATAGATTCTTTCAGACGTGCTGTGGTGAATGTAACTTTCTGTGAGAGATCTGGCTAGAGACAAATATTTTTTTTCAGATGGGCTGTGGTGAATGCAACGTTCTGTGGGAGACGTGGCTAGAGACAGAGATTTTTTCAGACGGGCTGTGGTGAATGTAACGTCCTGCAAAGGACGTGCGCTAGATTATATATGTATTTATTACCTTCTGTACCAAACCATATGCATTAACATGCGGTAAATTTAACCAAGAAAATACACGTAGAGATTAAAAAAACACCGATAATGACCTAGTGAAAGACCTTCAATCTGGAGGCTTCAATCACTACTCCTTGATTTCTTTCACATTTGAAATCGTGTTGTGTCGAGAATAGTATTGAGAGCATTTCTCGTTTATCTCCACAATCGGATAAGAAAATAGCAGTTGTTTGATAAGTAGAACATTGTGTTGAGGAGTGGTTGTTTTGTAAGTAGAACATTGTGTTGAGGAGTGGTTGTTTATAAGTAGAACATTGTGTTGAGGAGTGGTTGTTTATAAGTAGAACATTGTGTTGAGGAGTGGTTGTTTATAAGTAGAACATTGTGTTGAGGAGTGGTTGTTTTATAAGTAGAACATTGTGTTGAGGAGTGGTTGTTTTATAACTAGAACATTGTGTTGAGGAGTGGTTGTTTTATAAGTAGAACGTTGTGTTGAGGAGTGGTTGTTTTATAAGTAGAACATTGTGTTGAGGAGTGATTGTTTATAAGTAGAACATTGTGTTGAGGAGTGGTTGTTTATAAGTAGAACATTGTGTTGAGGAGTGGTTGTTTTATAAGTAGAACATTGTGTTGAGGAGTGGTTGTTTATAAGTAGAACATTGTGTTGAGGAGTGGTTGTTTTATAAGTAGAACATTGTGTTGAGGAGTGGTTGTTTATAAGTAGAAGATTGTGTTGAGGAGTGTTGTTTATTATAAGTAGAACATTGTGTTGAGGAGTGATTGTTTATAAGTAGAACATTGTGTTGAGGAGTGGTTGTTTATAAGTAGATTATTATGTTGATGAGTGGTTGTTTTGTAAGTAGAACATTGTGTTGAGGAGTGGTTGTTTTATAAGTAGATCATTATGTTGATGAGTGGTTGTTTTATAAGTAGAACATTGTGTTGAGGAGTGGTTGTTTTGTAAGTAGAACATTGTGTTGAGGAGTGTTGTTTATAAGTAGAACATTGTGTTGAGGAGTGGTTGTTTTGTAAGTAGAACATTGTGTTGAGGAGTGGTTGTTTTATAAGTAGAACATTGTGTTGAGGAGTGGTTTTTTTATAAGTAGAACATTATGTTGATGAGTGGTTGTTTTATAAGTAGAACATTATGTTGATGAGTGGTTGTTTTGTAAGTAGAACATTGTGTTGATGACTGGTTTTTTTTGTAAGCAGAACATTATGTAGTGAAGTGGTTGTTGTGTATGTAGAACATTGTGTAGGTAAGTGGTTGTTTTGGAGGTAGGTCTTATTTTGGAATTAGAACATGTGTCGCGGAGCGGTTGTTTTTTGAGATAGATCCAAGATAGAACATGTGTTGAGGGGTGGTTGTGGGTAACCGTTATCGGTATTCCTTAAAGCGGTTAATAGATTAATTGCGCTTTGATGTTTTGTGGAGGCTTTGTAGAAACAGGTTGTTTGGGGAGCAGAGTTGAGTTTTACTGATATCAGATATGTTGAGATGGTAGGTACCGATATCATATGTGTTGAGATGGTAAGCATCGATATGAGTTATGTTGAGATGGAAGGTACCGATATGAGTTATGTTGAGATGGTATGTACCGATATGAGATTTGTTGAGATATGTACCGATATGAGTTATGTTGAGATGGTAGGTACCGATATAAGTTATTTTGAGATGGTATGTACCGATATGTTGAGATATGTACCGATACGAGTTATGTTGCGATGATGTGTAACGATTTGAGTTGCAAATGTTGCGATGAAATTGATCGTTGAGTATTCACATTTTATTCACTTGCATCATAAATGATATCAACATCCTTGACTGTCGCAGATTCTCTGGACTGCTCAACTCTCTCATTCTCTGGACTGCTCAACTCTCTCATTCTCTGGACTGCTCAGCTCTCTCATTCTCTGGACTGCTCAACTCTCTCATTCTCTGGACTGCTCAACTCTCTCATTCTCTGGACTGCTCAACTCTCTCATTCTCTGGACTGCTCAGCTCTCTCATTCTCTGGACTGCTCAACTCTCTCATTCTCTGGACTGCTCAACTCTCTCATTCTCTGGACTGCTCAACTCTCTCATTCTCTGGACTGCTCAACTCTCTCATTCTCTGGACTGCTCAGCTCTCTCATTTTCTGGACTGCTCAGCTCTCTCATTCTCTGGACTGCTCAGCTCTCTCATTCTCTGGACTGCTCAGCTCTCTCATTCTCTGGACTGCTCAACTCTCTCATTCTCTGGACTGCTCAGCTCTCTCATTCTCTGGACTGCTCAGCTCTCTCATTCTCTGGACTGCTCAACTCTCTCATTCTCTGGACTGCTCAGCTCTCTCATTCTCTGGACTGCTCAACTCTCTCATTCTCTGGACTGCTCAGCTCTCTCATTCTCTGGACTGCTCAACTCTCTCATTCTCTGGACTGCTCAACTCTCTCATTCTCTGGACTGCTCAACTCTCTCATTCTCTGGACTGCTCAACTCTCTCATTCTCTGACTGCTCAGCTCTCTCATTCTCTGGACTGCTCAGCTCTCTCATTCTCTGGACTGCTCAGCTCTCTCATTCTCTGGACTGCTCAACTCTCTCATTCTCTGGACTGCTCAGCTCTCTCATTCTCTGGACTGCTCAACTCTCTCATTCTCTGGACTGCTCAACTCTCTCATTCTCTGGACTGCTCAACTCTCTCATTCTCTGGAATGCTCAACTCTCCCATTCTCTGGACTGCTCAGCTCTCTCATTCTCTGGACTGCTCAACTCTCTCATTCTCTGGACTGTTCAGCTCTCTCATTCTCTGGACTGCTCAACTCGCTCATTCCCTGGACTGCTCAACTCTCCCATTCTCTGGACTGCTCAACTCTCTCATTCTCTGGACTGCTCAGCTCTCTCATTCTCTGGACTGCTCAGCTCTCTCATTTTCTGGACTGCTCAGCTCTCTCATTCTCTTGACTGCTCAACTCTCTCATTCTCTGGACAGCTCAACTCGCTCATTCCCTGGACTGCTCAACTCTCCCATTCTCTGGACTGCTCAACTCTCTCATTCTCTGGACTGCTCAACTCTCTCATTCTCTGGACTGCTCAACTATCTCATTCTCTGGACTGCTCAACTCTCTCATTCTCTGGACTGCTCAACTCTCTCATTCCACACCAAAGGGTGTACTCCAAATCAACCGACCCGCAGAAACATCACTCAAACTAAAAACATAAAACTCTCCCATCCGCCCAACCTCACCGATCCCTCCGTAGGAGGTTCATTGACAGCCTCGTCTCCATTATCACCTCCCATTTGGTTTCATCGTTTTCCTTTAAAAAAAAAAATCCTCACTTTTTCTTTCTCTACAGACCTCATTATTATCAAACTTCATAGCCTGAATACAAACTCTGGTTTGTCCTCTCATCTCACGAGCTTTGTCAAACCTTTTGTTCAACTACTCCTTTTGGAAGCCCTATCCTAGAGGTGTCAGGCTGTCCTTTTCCGACCCCCCTACTAAACTCCCTATTGTTGTTGCCCTTGTCCCGAGGGCACCCTCGCTAATCAGCCAGTCTCCTCACCTTGGCTTCTAACACCCTCTGGCGAGGGGCGTCACCATAGCGCGATCTTCCTTTCTGCTGTCCAACTCCTCTCGCTTTTTGTCTCCGCAGCGATTGTCTGATTGCTGTATATTGTTTTTCAGCTCCGGCTTGGTGTCATGTGACGCTCTGTCCCACATCCACTTTCCTTGCCCTCGCAATCGCCTCGGTTCATATCACACACATCCACGCGACAGAACATTTTATCCACGATAAGGCAGTTAAAAATGTGACAACATCTCATTTATCTAATTCACTTGAAACTCTTCATGTCAATCTCGTGTTTTTCTGTCAATCTCGTGTTTTTCTGTCAATCTCGTTCAACTAATAAAAAAAAACAAAAAACAAACAACTATTTCCAATCCTGAAAAAGGTCCGAAGAGAATGCTGTTTCCAGTAATTTTGTGTGTGTTTTTGTTTGTTGTCAATTATTTTAGAAAACATGTGCTAAGTGCTACATAGAACATGTTCTACTATATGGAAGCGAGTAGTGGACGATAAGTAAGACAAGACAGAACATTAGAGACAGCTGAGATGTGGTTTATCAGAAGAATGATACGAATTCCATGGATAGCAAAAATTACAAATGAAGAATGTTTAAAACGAGCTGGAGAAACCAGAAATATCATCAAAATCATAAGGAACAATCTACATATATTGGACATGCGATGAGAAAAGAAAGCATTGAGAATACTATAACAATAGGCAGAATGAATGGAAAGAAGAGCAGAGGAAAACCAAGAGAAACAATATAGAAGAGCTTATCCAAATGGTATAACAAAAGATCACCGACTGAAATTGTGACATGCATGAAGGACCGAGTGATGTGGAGAGAGATGATCACCTACGCCAACCGGCACGGCACCTTCTTCTTCTGCTATCATGACGTCATTCAGACTAGGACTCCGGACTCTCTTATAAAGGCAGCTGTCTGCTTAAGTGATGGCACGGCACCTAATGATGATGATGATTGTAGTTCTGTTTGCATAAGTAAGGTTCCCTCCCCTGCCTTGCTAGACGTATGTGGAATGTGGATCAAGAAAGGTAGTAAAGAGATTTTTTTTCTCGGAAAGTAAAGCGGCACGGGCGTAATACCGACCACATTACTCGAAAAATCATGTGCCGAGGGTCTGTAAAATGTATGGTCACTAACAGCATATTTCCTATATGCCACTTGGCGTGACGGGGGGTACTTTAGTCTAAGGCGTTTGTCACGCACGTTATAAGAGAGCTGCAAGTAGTCTGCGAATAATAACTAACTATATACCTCAGGTTAACTGAACAACTCATGAAGATCGTGTGGTAACTATCTCCACCTGCTCATTGTAAGCCTTCTCTCCCGTCATTCTATAGCTAAATAGCTCTCCTCTGCTCTCATCGTCAACCACCTCTCCTCTGCCGTCATTACTACTCACCTCTCTTATGCTCTCATTACTACCCACATCTCTTATGCCTTCATTACTACCTACCACTCGTATGCCCTCATTATCAACCATCTCTCCGCTGACCTCATTGCTACCCACCCCTCCTCTGCCCACATTATTAATCACTTCTCCTGAATCCTCATTGCCAACGACCTCTCGCCTACCTTCATCACCAACCATCTATCGCCTACCTTCATTACCAACCATCTCTCGCCTACCTTCATTACCACAATCACTCGCCTACCGTCATTACCAACCATCTCTCGCCTACCTTCATTACCAACAATCTCTCGCCTACCTTCATTACCAACCATCTCTCGCCTACCTTCATTACCAACCATCTTTCGCCTACCTTCATTACCAACAATCTCTCGCCTACCTTCATTACCAACCTTCTCTCGCCTACCTTCATTACCAACCATCTCTCGCCTACCTTCATTACCAACAATCTCTCGCCTACCTTCATTACCAAACATCTCTCGCCTACCTTCATTATCAACCATCTCTCGCCTACCTTCATTAACAACCATCTCTCGCCTACCTTCATTACCAAACATCTCTCGCCTACCTTCATTACCAACAATCTCTCGCCTACCTTCATTACCAACCATCTCTCGCCTACCTTCATTACCAACCATCTCTCGCCTACCTTCATTAACAACCATCTCTCGCCTCCCTTCATTACTAACCATCTCTCGCCTACCTTCATTACCAACCATCTCTCGCCTACCTTCATTACCAACCATCTCTCGCCTACCTTCATTACCAAACACCTCTCCTATGTTCTCATTACCAACCATCTCTCTCCTACCTTCATTACCAACAATCTCTCGCCTACCTTCATTACCAAACACCTCTCCTATGCTCTCATTACCAAACACCTCTCCTATGCTCTCATTGCCAACGACCTCTCGCCTACCCTCATTACCAACCATCTCTCGCCTACCTTCATTACCAAACACCTCTCCTATGCTCTCATTACCAACCAATTCTCGCCTACCTTCATTACCAAACACCTCTCCTAAGCTCTCATTACCAACCATCTCTCGCCTACCTTCATTACCAAACACCTCTCCTATGCTCTCATTACCAACCATCTCTCGCCTACCCTAATTGCCAACGACCTCTCGCCTACTCTCATTACCAACCACCTCTCCCCTACCCTCACTACCAACCACCTCTACTCCGCCGTTATTATCAACCACCTCTCCCCTACCCTCATTACCAACCACACCTCTTACATCTTCATTACCAACCACACCTCTTACATCATTACCAACCACATCCTACCCTCCACCACCCTCCTCTACCCTCCACATCTCATCTGCCCTCATTACCAACTCCTCTCCCCGACCCTCATTACCAACTCCTCTCCCCGACCCTCATTACCAACCTCCTCTCTCCGACCCTCATTACCAACCTCCTCTCCACGACCCTCATTACCAACCTCCTCTCACCGACCGTCATTACCAACCTCCTCTCCCCGACCCTCATTACCAACCTCCTCTCCCCGACCCTCATTACCAACCTCCTCTCTCCGACCCTCATTACCAACCTCCTCTCACCGACCGTCATTACCAATCTCCTCTCCACGACCCTCATTACCACCTCCTCTCACCGACCGTCATTACCAACCTCATCTCCCCGACCCTCATTACCAACCTCCTCTCTCCGACCCTCATTACCAACTCCTCTCCCCGACCCTCATTACCAACCTCCTCTCTCCGACCCTCATTACCAACCTCCTCTCACCGACCGTCATTACCAATCTCCTCTCCACGACCCTCATTACCAACCTCCTCTCACCGACCGTCATTACCAACCTCCTCTCCCCGACCCTCATTACCAACCTCCTCTCCCCGACCCTCATTACCAACCTCCTCTCTCCGACCCTCATTACCAACCTCCTCTCACCGACCGTCATTACCAATCTCCTCTCCACGACCCTCATTACCAACCTCCTCTCACCGACCGTCATTACCAACCTCCTCTCCCCGACCCTCATTACCAACCTCCTCTCCCCGACCCTCATTACCAACCTCCTCTCCCCGACCCTGATTTTCATCCACCTGCCGACGACCCTCCTGATTACCAATCATCTCTTCCCTCCTTCACACCCCTCCTTCACACCTCCCCCCCCCCCACCGCACCGATTACAATCCACCTCCCCCCACCTGCTCATCCACACCCACAGCCACTCAACCCACCCGTAGCGCCTGTCACCCAGTAAACTCCCCTCTATTATCATCCCACTACGCCATCAACTATACATCCTTATCAAAACACCAAACGCGTGTCGCGGATTCTCGCCCGTGATAAAGTTACATCAGTTTGATTGTTCAATCTGACCCAACAGGGAGAAAGCAAACAAGTTATCTCCTTCTACTGGTCCCGTCTACATGCTACCACCAGAATCGCTCCCAGCCAGCTTTTTGTGCTGTCCATTATTTGAAGGCGATATAGTCGCGGGCAGATGTAGCTGTTTGAGACCTCCAAGAGCTGTCTGTTGGCGTGTATCATTAACTGAGACTGCACGCTGTGGCAGAAAACAAAAAAAACTACTTTCAATTTGCTACTTTCATTCAAGATAACAAGACTCGATCTCTCCTGACCCCCAAACGAAAATGTCTTTTTTTTTCAATTATCAATTTGACATTCCTTTGTCTGGATACTGGCTGAAAACTTCGCCTTGTCCCTTCCCCAAACTTCCTTCTTCACCGCTTATCATTGTCCTACTCATCTTTCTCTTCTTTGTTTACAACAACTATTACTACAAATACTACTACTACAACAACTACTACAACAACAACTACTACTACTACTACAACTACGACTACAACAACTACTACTACAACAACTATTACTACAACTACGACTACAACAACTACTACTACAACAACAACAACTACTACTACTACTACTACTACTACTACTACTACTACTACAACGACTACTACTCTTACAATAACAATAACTTCTACTACTACAACAATTACTATTACTACAGCTACTACAATTACTACTATAACTACTACAATTGCTACTACTACAGCTACTACAATTACTACAACTACCACCACAACAACTACAACAACAAACACTACTACTATATTTTCTTCCTTTCCTCCTCATCATCATCAGGTGCCATGCCAGATGTCGTAAGCGATCATCTCTTTCCACATCACTCAGTCCTTCATACATGTCGCAATTTCAGTCGATCTTTTTTTTTTTTGCGCCATTTGGATAAGCTGTTCAATATTTTTTCTGTTTGTTTTCCTCTGCTCTTCTTTCCATTCATTCTGCCTGTTGTTATAGTATTCTCAATGCCTTCTATTAGCACGACTTATCCAATCAATGTAGATTACCTTTACGTTATCATTCTTCTTTTCCTTCTAGTCTTATTTTCTGTCATTGTTCTTATCCTTCCTTCCTTCCTTCCTTCCTTCCTTCCTTCCTTCCTTCCTTCCTTCCTTCCTTCCTTCCTTCCTTCCTTCCTTCCTTCCTTCCTTCCTTCCTTCCTTCCTTCCTTCCTTCCTTCCTTCCTTCCTTCCTTCCTTCCTTCCTTCCTTCCTTCCTTCCTTCCTTCCTTCCTTCCTTCCTTCCTTCCTTCCTTCCTTCCCTCCTTCCTTCCTCCTCCTTCCCTCCCTCCCTCCCTCCCTCCCTCCCTCCCTCCCTCCCTCCCTCCCTCCCCTTTTCTATGCCATTTTATAAATTCTGCACTCTTCTACACTGCATCGTTACCTGTGTCAAGTTGACCGCTCCACTCCTACCTAAGTCATTCTACAACATTCCCACCTTCTTCACCTCTATCCTCGTACCACATTTACCGACATAATCCACGTGATTTGCCAGCCACTGTGTGGCACGGCTCTGTTTCAATCTCTTCCTCCATCCATCACAACGTACCGCTACTGTGGACAGTTAACCTGACAAATCAGCTGATATGCATATAACTTGTAACTGTTACTTCCTGTGTTGTGTTCGCGCTGAAGTGCCCTCTTGAGGGCACCAATGCCTGAACAGCCTCTACACGAGGAAGCTGGCACCATCGTGGTTGTTCAGCTGCATTTTACAAGATGATCATGTGTGATGTAATTGGTGAATGTTAACGCGAGACGCATGCAGGGACCTCTGTTGATGTTGCTGTTGTTATAAATCCAGCCGTCTGTGAGCTGACACCCTTTGGGCCAATGCCATGTGATGACATCACCTGGTATTTCTGAGTTCCCTTCTAGTTCCGTAAAAGGTGTCCTACTTATCAAGTGTTTGAGTATCGGCGAGATTTGGAAAATTTAAAGGTGATGCTCTACTGTCTAATGTGGTATCGGTGAGCTTTGGACAGTCAAACAGGTGATGCTCTACTGTCTAATGTGGTATCGGTGAGCTTTGGACAGTCAAACAGGTGATGCTCTACTGTCTAATGTGGTATCGGTGAGCTTTGGACAGTCAAACAGGTGATGCTCTACTGTCTAATGTGGTATCGGTGAGCTTTGGACAGTCAAACAGGTGATGCTCTACTGTCTAATGTGGTATCGGTGAGCTTTGGACAGTCAAACAGGTGATGCTCTACTGTCTAATGTGGTATCGGTGAGCTTTGGACAGTCAAACAGGTGATGCTCTACTGTCTAATGTGGTATCGGTGAGCTTTGGACAGTCAAACAGGTGATGCTCTATTGTCTAATGTGGTATCGGTGAGCTTTGGACAGTCAAACAGGTGATGCTCTACTGTCTTATGTGGTATCGGTGAGCTTTGAACAGTCAAATGGGTGATGCTCTACTGTCTAATGTGGTATCGGTGAGCTTTGGACAGTCAAACAGGTGATGCTCTACTGTCTAATGTGGTATCGGTGAGCTTTGGACAGTCAAACAGGTGATGCTCTACTGTCTAATGTGGTATCGGTGAGCTTTGGACAGTCAAACAGGTGATGCTCTACTGTCTTATGTGGTATCGGTGAGCTTTGAACAGTCAAATGGGTGATGCTCTACTGTCTTATGTGGGTACACGGACATGTAAAACTTAGTCCTGGTCGCTATTCATGAAATGCATTTATTGAACACGTGACATATCTTTATCAATTTCTGCCGCTTCTATGCACCCACGAATCATGATCTCTCCCTCTCTTTCACCCCCCCCCCCCCAAAAAAAAAAAAATATATATATATTAAAGAAATAAAAAATATATTTTTGTGATTTCCATTTTGCTGTTCTCCATGTTTCACAGCCTTATTTATAATAGGACTGGTTTAACATTGTTGTTGAACATTTGTATTTTTGTATTTAACCTAATTTCGATTTCTTTATATTTCCCAGTGCAACAAATCCCCTCTCTTCCTTTTTGTATCCTTATTTTGGTATCATTCTCTGTTTATTTCATGACTTCACGCTTGTTGCAATCCACTGAGAACGTTTTGATTGTCGACACCATGGGTTATCTATCGTCTTCTCCTCTCACCTTTTTTCTTTTTTTTTTGGAGACCTAACATTGTCTGGATTTACTCAAATCCTGTCCTTGTTCAGCCTGTGATGCCATCAATCCATGTCCTTCCGCCGGTCATCTTTTCGCTACAAAATTATCTTGGCCGATCCGTTAAATTCTGTTGCATTCCTGTACTATGATAACTTTATTTTGTTTACAGTCAGATAGTTAAATCTAGAATGTATGTGCTCTACGGATAAACCAAGGCTGAGGAGACCGACGTTTCGACCTCTTGGTTACAACTGGCAAAACAGAGGGAAAAAGAGATCGCGCACGACAAAGAGAGAAGATACTGGAATGCTTTGTGTCCTGGCATGGAAAACCGTCAACAACAGAATTGATACGATGTACTAGGGATAGAGGAATTGTGGATGGTCATGATCGCCTACGCCAACCGTTATGACACACGATGATGATGATGATGCTGAAAGAAAGAAAGGATGGTGGGTTGATTTATAAGGCATGGATATTCTGAGAAAGGATTACACTCAGTCAATAGAGTAACCGGGAAATATCGTTGACATATGCCTCTGTATGTAGTTTGCATATGACATATGCTCTCTGGTTCTATCGAGAGCCTCCCTGACATACACCGGCAATGGTACTAAGTAAAAAAAAAATATAAAAAAAAACTATCTTTACGTCACATAGTACCATTGCTGGTGTATGACGGGGGGCAACGATAGAACCAGAGGGATAAAGGCCGCTTGATCAAGCAGTCGCCACGACGTGTGAGACTCAGGATTTTTATTTCACCCCCGATAGAAAAAATCCTTTCTGTCTACCGCGGGCTTCGAACACCGAACGTCGGCTTTTCAGCCAGCGGGACAGTGGTTTTAGCCGCACGGCCACGCGCACCTCTTAACATTAATTTACCATGGTTCTAAGTGTCGTAAGGATATTTTAAACTACATTTTATGGAAACGTGTCTCAATCATCACCGTCTTGTATCTTGTTGCTTTCGTTATGACTGGCGACATTAGGTGGCTGTGGACCTATGGTTGTAGGGTTGTGGCTGTGGAACTATGGTTGTAGGGTTGTGGCTGTGGACCTATGGTTGTAGGGTTGTGGCTGTGGACCTATGGTTGTAGGGTTGTGGCTGTGGACCTATGGTTGTAGGGTTGTGGCTGTGGACCTATAGTTGTAGGGTTGTGGCTGTGGACCTATGGTTGTAGGGTTGTGGCTGTGGACCTATGGTTGTAGGGTTGTGGCTGTGGACCTATGGTTGTAGGGTTGTGGCTGTGGACCTATGGTTGTAGGGTTGTGGCTGTGGACCTATAGTTGTAGGGTTGTGGCTGTGGACCTATGGTTGTAGGGTTGTGGCTGTGGACCTATGGTTGTAGGGTTGTGGCTGTGGACCTATGGTTGTAGGGTTGTGGCTGTGGACCTATGGTTGTAGGGTTGTGGCTGTGGACCTATAGTTGTAGGGTTGTGGCTGTGGACCTATGGTTGTAGGGTTGTGGCTGTGGACCTATGGTTGTAGGGTTGTGGCTGTGGACCTATGGTTGTAGGGTTGTGGCTGTGGACCTATGGTTGTAGGGTTGTGGCTGTGGACCTATGGTTGTAGGGTTGTGGCTGTGGACCTATGATTGTAGGGTTGTGGCTGTGGACCTATGGTTGTAGGGTTGTGGCTGTGGACCTATGGTTGTAGGGTTGTGGCTGTGGACCTATGGTTGTAGGGTTGTGGCTGTGGACCTATGGTTGTAGGGTTGTGGCTGTGGAGCTGCGGTTGTGGTTGTGTGAGGTGCGGAGCTGCGGATGTGAAGTTTAGAGTTTCGGCTGTTAAGCTACGGTTATAGAGTTGGAGTAAGTTATAGTTGTTGAATTAGGGCTTTTGTTTTGAATTTGTGAAGTTGTATTTGTTGAATTAGGGCTTTTGTTTTGAATTTGTGAAGTTGTATTTGTTGAATTAGGGCTTTTGTTTTGAATTTGTGAAGTTGTATTTGTTGAATTAGGGCTTTTGTTTAGACGTTGTGAAGTTGTATTTGTTGAATTAGAGTTGTTGTAATTGAACTGAAAGGCAAGTAAATACAATGCTGCGGTAAAGCTGGTGTGTGGGGATAAAGACGGCGCTTGAACTACGCCAAGGTTGCTCTGGTAACATACTTCATCAACTTTACATCGAGAGTAAAGACAACCCAGTTCCTTCACCTCTCCATCCTTACTAATAAACCCTTGCTGAAGTCGGATATACTGGGCCGAATAAAAGATATCGCAGCGTGCTGGAAATCACATCCTTTATAATCTTCTTTCTTTTTTATTTTAATTTTCAGCTCCCTGTGGAGCATAGACCTTCATCAACAACTTCCCAAGTTGTTCTGTATCTTGCCATCCTGTTAAGATCTCTCCATGTCTCCCCCGTCTATCTTCTCCAAAAATTATTTTGGTCTTCCTCTTTGTCTTTTTCCTTGGGGATTCCAAAAAAGGGCATGTTGTGTAATACTCTCAATTAACTTCCGCAGTGTGTTCCCTAACCAGCGCCACCGTCTTCACTGTATCTCCTTATCCAGAGGTATTTGACAGGTAAATTTCCATAATTCTGTGTTAGTAATTTTGTCCCGCCATTTCCATCCTTTTATTCTGCGTAAGCATTCATTAATGAAGGTCTGAATCCCTTATTATCGCTGTGTATTTAATGTTATTTACTTGAATGTCTGGGAGCCGCGATAGCTCAGTGGTTAGTGAACTGGACTACAAAGGACAAGGGGTAGGGTTCGATCCCAACCAACGGCTTCCGGGTTCACCCAGCCTTAAATGGGTACCAGATTTTTTTTCTGGGAAAGTAAAGCAGCACGGGCGTAATACCGACCACATTACCCCAAAAATCATGTGCCGAAGGTCTGTAAAATTTATGGTCACTAACACCATATTTCCCTATACGCCACTTGGCGTGACGGGGGTACTTTACTTTACTTTTTTTTACTTAAATATCTGTGTATGTGTTGTTGATTGTTTCTTATGGAGGCATAATGAACCGCAACGTCGTTCGAATGTGTGTTGTTCATTAACTGCTTAAAGCTTGAACTATAGCTATAGCAAACCGAAAGCTTCCGAAACTTGCCGAACAGCAGAAGATAAAGGGGGAGCAGCAATCGAGAAGCGAAGAGCAAGAGCAAAGGATCATGCACAGTTTCAGAGGCGAAGGCGCGCCTCACAGCAGCACAACTGGAAGTTGCCAGCGACCCACAGCTGATCGCTTGCGCCAGGATCAGTGAACCAGAACCATCCAGACCCTCCTCCACCTCTCCGTGGTGCCTCCAGCAACAGACTAACCTGTCCAGACTCTGTAAGCGAGTAAACATCGAAGAGGAAAGACAGCTCCGTACTCAAAAATGTTGTGTTGAAGTCGGATGTGTGTTGGCCGTAAAGTGCAAATCTCAAGCTATACTGCAAACCATAACACAACGCAGACACGGCCGCTTAACGTTCTTTTTAAAGGCGGATGACGAAGAGGTGTACTCCTTTAGTCATCGGGCGAACTCAGCAAACATGGCAAGCTTCGGTCAAGATGTAACAAGTGAACTCACTCTCTGCTCGCCTCAGAATCAGAAGGGCTCGCGTTTGATTTCCGGAAGTGGCGGATCGGTTTTCGCCCTGCTGCTATAAATGGGTACCGGAGATTTTCCTGGGAAGTAAAGGAGGCCTGGCGTGATACCGGCCATGTCACGAACAAGTGTGACGTGGCTAAATATCAAGTCGCTACCACCATAAGCTTCTGATGCCATGAAGGCAGGAGATAGAAGCGCTACTCGCTCTTAATATATACTACCAAGTGATCACCCAAGCTAGACAGGAAGAAAGAAAGACACTCGGTTTGTTTTGTAGAATGTAGAAAGCGAAAGAATTATCCCCCCCTACCACCTTCTTGTGCACCTGTAAATTCCTGAATCCGATCTCATCGACGGTGCACCTTCATTAACATTGTCAGGTATTGAGGTAAGATCTACCTGGGCTATTTCAGATTAAGTCACGCCCCTGACATGTGGCATTAGATCAGCATAGTTGATAAGTGAGACATCCAAGGCCGGGGCGAAATAGGGTTGAGTTGGAACTATTTATTAACCGGCGCTTCCTTTATATCACAACACGTTCTAGGGGCACTGGTTGGTCTCGGGCATGACGAGAGGACAACAGAGAGGTTGTGGGTTCAAATCCCGGTGGCTGCACCAGTTGGGGATTTTTATTTATGATTTCTCTCTGCGGCAACCACCCCTGGTCTCAGCAGCGAGGCCCGGTCTCTGCGGCAACCACTCCTGGTCTCAGCAGCGAGGCCCGGTCTCTGCGGCAACCACCCCTGGTCTCAGCAGCGAGCCCCGGTCTCTGCGGCAACCACCCCTGGTCTCAGCAGCGAGGCCCGGTCTCTGCGGCAACCACCGCTGGTCTCAGCAGCGAGGCCCGGTCTCTGCGGCAACCACCCCTGGTCTCAGCAGCGAGGCCCGGCCTCTGCGGCAACCACCTTTGGTCTCAGCAGCGAGGCCCGGTCTCCGCGGCAACCACCCCTGGTCTCAGCAGCGAGGCCCGGTCTCTGCGACAACCACCCCTGGTCTCAGCAGCGAGGCCCGGCTTGAAACGTTAATTAATCATCGACGGCAAAAAATATGAGTACCTTCGAAGATGGAGTTATCTGCCTGTGCGGCGAGGGACCCCTGTGCACACAGCTGCTATGGAAAATTGGATTAACACGCAAAAATTCGGTTCCTAGTCTCTAGGGACTTCGTCAGAGGTCAAAACCTGGCGAACGCAGTTCTTACCAATGTTGATAGCTGTTGTGATGTCCGGGCTTCACGTCACTGCTGTTTTTTTTATTCTCCTAAGTGGTATCTTAGTTCTCGTCTTGGCAATTTTTTCTTCATTCATGGACGAAGATGTCACGAGGGCACTGGGTGGTCTAGACCTCGGCCTTGGGACAGGAAAGTCTAGCCCTAATGGCAAAAAACGGGAATTCCCGTATGCACTCTCTCATGTTAAAGAACACTGGGCAGTTGAAAGTCGAAAAAAGCGGGCCAAATATGGCCGCTCCACGTGCAGAAAACTGTTACGCAAATCTACCCATGCCGAGCGGATGTGTCGGGCCTAAAGGCATAGATTTAACAGATTTGCGGTAATCTAATAACACAACGCATTGCCTTCCACTTAACTGATGAGCGCTAAGAAAGTGAGAGATAATGGATGAACTGGCCAGTAGCACGCGAGGTCGCTTAATCTCACCATCCTCCCCCAGCAAAAAAAAAAAAATAAATAAATAGTTTGGTGAAAATTTAATGCTCGATGAAACTAGGAGTCGTAGCTTGGCAGTCCAACGCTGCAGCGACTCCCCACAACGACATTTAGCGCTTTACTCTCCTTCCCTGAACTAAGACATCCTCTAGCTAAGAATGAGCCGCGTCACGTGTTGACGTACAGAGAGTAGGGTGTTAGTGCTCATATTTTCGTATAGACCACATGCACATTATTTGTGGGTACAGTGGTCGGTATTACTCCAGTACCGTCTCTCTTTCTCAGAAAAAAACAAATCCGGTGCCCATTTAAGGCTTGTTCACCCTGGAAGACTTTGATCAGGATCGAACCCCACTTCTTGCCCTTAGGGGTCCAGTTCTCTAACTCGACTTCTTGCCCTTAGGGGTCCAGTTCTCTAACCCGACTTCTTGCCCTTAGGGGTCCAGTTCTCTGACCCGACTTCTTGCCCTTAGGGGTCCAGTTCTCTTACTCGACTTCTTGCCCTTAGGGGTCCAGTTCTCTTACTCGACTTCATGCCCTTAGGGGTCCAGTTCCCTAACCCGACTTCTTGCCCCTAGGGGTCCAGTTCTCTAACCCGACTTCTTGCCCTTAGGGGTCCAGTTCTCTTACTCGACTTCATGCCCTTAGGGGTCCAGTTCCCTAACCCGACTTCTTGCCCCTAGGGGTCCAGTTCTCTAACCCGACTTCTTGCCCTTAGGGGTCCAGTTCTCTTACTCGACTTCATGCCCCTAGGGGTCCAGTTCTCTAACCCGACTTCTTGCCCCTAGGGGTCCAGTTCTCTAACCCGACTTCTTGCCCTTAGGGGTCCAGTTCTCTTACTCGACTTCATGCCCTCAGGGGTCCAGTTCCCTAACCCGACTTCTTGCCCTTAAGGGTCTAGTTCACTAACCACAGAGCTATCGCGGTCCCCGCTTTTATCAAAGCTTTGAGGTAATTATCATCATCTTCTTCGTCGTCGTCTTTCCTTCCTCTTTTCCCATTCAGTCTCGAGAGAGAAATAATTTGCGATCTTTTGCTCTTCTGTTGATCTCCCCTGCTGTTATGTTTCCTAGTGTTTATAACATTCCATCAATCCATCTTTTGCTCTTCTGTTGATCTCCCCTGCTGTTATGTTTCCTAGTGTTTATAACATTTCATCAATCCATCTTTTGCTCTTCTGTTGATCTCCCCTGCTGTTATGTTTCCTAGTGTTTATAACATTCCATCAATCCATCTTTTGCTCTTCTGTTGATCTCCCCTGCTGTTATGTTTCCTAGGGTTTATAACATTCCATCAATCCATCTTTTGCTCTTCTGTTGATCTCCCCTGCTGTTATGTTTCCTAGTGTTTATAACATTCCATCAATCCATCTTTTGCTCTTCTGTTGGTCTCCCCTGCTGTTATGTTTCCTAGTGTTTATAACATTCCATCAATCCATCTTTTGCTCTTCTGTTGGTCTCCCCTGCTGTTATGTTTCCTAGTGTTTATAACATTCCATCAATCCATCTTTTGCTCTTCTGTTAGTTACTCCTTCTGTTATGTATCCTAGTGTTTATAACATTCCATCAAAATCATCTTTTTCGTGGTCGACCTTTGAGTCTAGTGTTCTCGCAACGTTTATTGAAGGCTCGTTGTGTTATGTTTTAGTCTTTCTTTCCTATCACGTAGCCAAACCATTTTGTTCTCGGTGTATTCTGTGGCTATTCTATAATTCTATAGTTACCATACTTTCGTAAAACTAAAATCAAAGGATGGACATTTAACAATATTTTAGAAAGTAACAGCATTGTGTTAAAAATAACATTTGTGTGTTAATTCCTGGAAATAGTTTGCTTCCCGTTCATAGAAAGGCGAGTCTAATTAGACAGACCAGTGACCTCGCATGTAATCAACACAGGCAGTCCTCAGATCCGACCCTGGACGCGCCTGCTATACAGGAAGTCTTCCAACAGCTTATCTTCTCAGAGGTAGTGCCTTGTGACTCATCTGTCTGCGCCAGTATCTTCCATTTACCTGAACTTATCTTCCGTCCTACCTGACGCTAATCAGGCACCACAGATAACCTGCGTAAACGAGGCTCTTCAAAGCCCAGCCGGCATCCCTCATTTGACCTCTATGCCAGTTTTTGGAAAGGATGTATTTCTAAATTAGTAATACTTTATTACAAGTCATCTTGTCACTTAACTTGCTTTGGCCTTATCAAGAATAAATGTTTTTTTTTTCTGCAGTTCTCATCCGCAATTCCCCTGCAAGCGCTCTGTGACGTACTTCAGCTGCAGTTGGGGGGTAATGATGGCGTTGTAAGCTGATTTATGTCGTGTATTCACCTGACAGCAACTCTTGTTCTTTCCTTCCTCATTTGCCTTTCAGCGTTGAGGGAAGATATCATTTACGGTTTTTGCCTTTTTGTTGGCCTCTGCTGCTGTTATGCTTCCTAGTGTTTCTAATAATTCATGAAGCCAACTTTTTCGTAGTCGGCCCTTGAGTCTGGTGTTCTCGTAACGTTTATTGAAGGCTCGTTCTCGTTGTGTTGTGCTTTGATCATTCTGTCTTATCTCGTGGCGAAACCATTTCATCTCTTGCTTCTTCATGTGTTCTATTACCGGAATTCTTCTTCTACCTTTCAGCTCCCTGTGGAGCATAGGTCTTCAACAAACACTTTCCAAGTCGTTCTGTTTTTTGCTAATTCTTTTAAGATCATTCCATATCTTCCCCATCATCTTCATATCTGCTTCCATCTTACTTTTCCAAGAATTCCTTGGTCTTCCTCTTTGTCTTTTTCCCTGGGGATTCCATAAAAAGGGCCTGTTGTGTAATACTCTCAGTTGGCTTCCGCAGTGTGTCCTAGTTCTTCATTTCTGATCTTATGTTTCAGACTGTTTCCCCTCATTCGTCTAACACATTTTATCTCAGTAGATGTTATTTTTCTTATTGTTCTTGCATCTCAGGGTCCAGGTCTGACATTCGTTCGGTGAGCTGTGTTGATGATCCTAAAAACAACAACAACAACAAAAATCAAACAAATAAACACAGTCATTGTTAGCAGGTTCGTCACCGCCCATTCTCAATCTGTTGTCCCTTATCAGTGACTCATTCATAGAAAGATAATGTGAATATCACTGGCGGTTAATGTGAGCTGATATGTTTTGTGAGTTGATTCTCGGGGGTTGTTCATGTCCTGTTGGTTGGTTGTGCAAGTCGGAGGACGGTTGTATGTGAAGTGGGTGGTGATATCTTTGACGTGGTTACATGGGAGCTTGTGGCGGTTGTTAGCTTCAGGTGTGTGGGGGTGTTGGGTTAGAGGTGACAAGGTGTGGCTGTGGGGCTATGGTTGTGGGGTTGTCGCTGTGGTTGTGGAGTTGTGGCTGTGAGGTCACGGTGGAGGGGTTGTGGCTGTGCATCTATGGTTGTGACTGTGGAGCTATGGTTGTGGGGTTGTAGCTGTGGTTGTGGCTGTGGAGCTATGGTTGTCGGGTTGTGGAGCTGTGATTGTAGGGTTGTGGCTGTGGAGCTGTGGTTGTGGGGTTGTGGCTGTGGAGCTATGGTTGTCGGGTTGTGGCTGTGGAGCTGTGATTGTAGGGTTGTGGCTGTGGAGCTGTGGCTGTGGAGCTATGGTTGTGGGGTTGTGACTGTGGAGCTGTGGTTGTGAATATGGAGCTATGGTTGTGACTGTGGAGCTGGGGTTGTGGCTGTGAAGCTATGGTTTTGACTGTGGAGCTATGGTTTTGACTGTGGAGTTGTGGTTTTGACTGTGGAGCTGTGGTTGTGACTGTGGAGCTATGGTTGTAACTGTGGAGCTATAGTTGTGGGTTTGTGGCTGTGGAGCTGTAGTTGTGACTGTGGAGCTATGGTTGTGGCTGTGGAGCTGTGGTTGTGGATGTGGAGCTATGGTTGTGGCTGTGGAGCTCTGGTTGTGGATGTGGATCTGTGGTTTTGGCTGTGGAGCTATGGTTGTGGATGTGGAGCTGTGGTTGTGGCTGTGGAGCTCTGGTTGTGGATGTGGAGCTGTGGTTTTTGCTGTGGAGCTATGGTTGTGGATGTGGAGCTGTGGTTGTGGCTATGGAGTTCTGGTTGTGGATGTGGGGCTGTGGTTGTGGCTGTGGAGCTCTGGTTGTGGAAGTGAAGTGGTTTTGGCTCTGGAGCTATGGTTGTGGCTGTGGAGCTCTGGTTGTGGATGTGGAGCTGTGGTTGTGGCTGTGGAGCTCTGGTTGTGGGGTACTAAGGTTATGGCTGTGGAGCTATGGTTGTGGGGTTGTGGCTGTGGAGCTGAGGTTGTGGCTGTGGAGCTATGGTTGCGAGGTTGTGGCTGTGGATCTATGGTTGTGGCTGTATACCTATGGCTGTGGAGTCGTGGCTGTGGATCTGCGGTTTTGGTTGTGTGAATTGCTGAGCTACGGCTACAAAGTTCAAGTTTCGGCTGTTAAACTACGGTTATAGAGTTGGAGCTAGTTATAGTTGTTGAATTAGTGTTGTTGTACTAGAACTGAAATGCAAGTAAATGCAATTCTGCGGTAAAGCTGGTGTGAGGGAATAAGTGGTGTGGTTAACAAACACTCCTATAAAGTAAGCTGACATTTTTACAAAGAAAGGTCAATACTTTTGTATCTCTATTTCTATCGTCATTTGTCTGACGTTTCGGCCTAGATGCGGCCTGGTTGTCCCTGTTTTCTGAGGAAGGCCGCAAGAAGGCTGAAACGTCAGATATTTTGTGTTGTCCTTTTTTTGTGTAAATCAGTCAGCATACATTGTAGGAGTGTATGTTACATCCAACCATTTGTTCCTTGTTGTAATAGAATTGTAAGGATGTGGTTGCTGTGAGCGAGTTGTAAAGTTTTGGTTGTTACGTTAGTTATGGAGGTAGTTGGGGCCGTTCATTTGCGAAGTTAATTTATTTTAGAGTCAGTATTTTTGAGTCATCGATTTGTGGAGTCAGATCTGTGGAGGTGGAGTCATGAGGTTGATGTATATGCTGTCAAGTCGTGGACTCGCTATTTGAGGCATCATTTTGAAAGATAATGATTGTTTAATACAGGGTTTGAGATTGGGAGTTTAATGCGTTCAGATTGTGCGCGGAGCTCGTACTTCTCGACACAGCGCCTTGCCACTAACGAATATGAAGATGAAGAAAGTACACCACAAGTTTTCATGATTCTACTCGTGCCACTCATGGGTGGACTGGAGACCCACTCGTAAAGTCACATCACGCGAAATGCGTACAGAAGAAGCCGTGGAAACAAAAGAAGGTGGCATTGATTTGTAAAAAGAATGAAATAAAGTAAATAGCATTATGGATAGTTAATTGAAGCTATTAAATCGAACATGAAATAATAAAATGTTATGGGAACAGGCAAATAATTGCAATGCTGCGGTAAAGCTGGTAGCAAAGAGCCAGTGGTAGGGTGTGCTAAACACTGCAAAGTATGATGACATCTTTACAAAGAAGGAACACAACACAATACTGACGTTTCGGCCTGTGGCCTTCTTCAGAATACAGGGACAACGACAACAAACGGTGACGCACAATTATCTATAACTACATGTTAGATGATCAAGTGGAGGGCTGGGAGAGTAGGATGTAGAAATAAGAAAGGAGAGAGAAATTAATACTACATGAGGAGAGGTAGGATGGGCGTCAAGATATATAAAATGGAAAACGAGAAAGAGAAAAATAAAAATGTATCATAATAAAATGTTAAGAACATCTGGCTAGAAGAAAGCACAATTAGCCTGCAGCACGAGCATACAAGATGAAAACATCACATTACATGGCATAAGTGCAACCCAGGAAAAGAGGGATATGGTAATTAAATTCGCGAAATCAGTTCATGATGAGAAGAGTTCAAACACCACAGATAGGTTAGGGGACAAATCAGCACTTTATAGGTACCGACCATGTTGTCTTGAATGGCGTGCCTGCTCTCCCCCCTCCAACCGCATCTTGAAACGGTTTTAAAAAAAGTCAAGTTCACCTGATCAAAAGACTTGAATATCTAAGACGAAGAAGAAGAAGAGAAGAGGAAGGAGAATAAATGAAAAGAGCGAGGAGAAGAAGAGGAAGGAGAATAAATGAAAAGAGCGAGGAGAAGAAGAGGAAGGAGAATACATGAAAAGAGCGAGGAGAAGAAGAGGAAGAAGAATAAATGAAAAGAGCGAGGAGAAGAAGAGGAAGGAGAATAAATGAAAAGAGCGAGGAGAAGAAGAGGAAGGAGAATAAATGAAAAGAGCAAGGAAAAGAAGAGGAAGGAGAATAAATGAAAAAAGCAAGGAAAAGAAGAGGAAGGAGAATTAATGAAAAAAGCAAGGAAAAGAAGCGGAAGGAGAGTAAATGAAAACAAGCAAGGAAAAGAAGAGGAAGGAGAGTAAATGAAAAAAGCAAGGAAAAGAAGAGGAAGGAGAGTAAATGAAAACAAGCAAGGAAAAGAAGAGGAAGGAGAGTAAATGAAAACAAGCAAGGAAAAGAAGCGGAAGGAGAGTAAATGAAAACAAGCAAGGAAAGTAGTATAGCAGGAAGGATTTGCCCGTATTGTGGCGCTAAATTAACAAAGATATATAGGGCGGCACGCGGCGCGCATAAAGCGTGCAGCGCAGGGGGAGTTAACCATGACATTTCGTGTCCGGATGTTGACCTATAGTCCCGGTGACCCCGGAAGTGACGTGTTCATGTCTGGTGTGTGCTGAATTTGGAGTTCTTGATGCACTTGATTGATAGTGATAGGTTAGTAAATTATACAACAGCATTGAAAAACAATCAAAATAAAACAAAAGACAAAAGATATATTTTATTCTTTTATTATCTCAATAGGTGTATAACATACAGTGGATATTATATATCATTACAAACATATTTAGTACACGAAGTAAATATATAGTACAAGGATAACATTTATTTATAGCTAACTGGTAAAGTAAAGAGTTAAATATCTAGAGGCGTAGTCGAGACGTTATCATCAGCTACCTTTCTTTTTATATAGAAATACGAAAGAGCGTTCTCTCCATTTATCCCTATCATCGCGCCTTCCTTCTCTCTCTCTCTCTCTTTCTCCCCTATCCTCTCTTAGACTTCTAACCTATCAGTCCACCCTCCACCTCTCCCTTTAGCTCCCCCGCCCTCCCTCATATTTTTAGCGTCCCTCCTATTGTAACACTTAATTATTCTCACCATTTATACCTAGCATCTCGCCTTCTTTCTCATAGGCTCTCTCTCTCTCTCTCTCTCTCTCTCTCGCTCTCTCTCTCTTCTAACCCCTACTAGACTTCTCTCCTACCATTCCACCTTTCTTCCTCTCTCTCTCTCTCTCTCTTTACCTCGCCTAGCGTTCCGCCTTCATTCGTATTTTTACCTTACCGCCAGTGTAACACATTAATAACATTGAATATCAATTACAAAAAGACTTGAAATATCTACTTTTTAAAGAACCAATAAGATAAACATATGAAAAACGAAGGAATAATACACTCGACAAGGCTTAACATACGTACTTTATACACATCACCATTAATACAACTGAAATTCCTTTAATGATAACCTATCACATCGTTATGAGCTAAGAGAAAAACAGAAAAAAAAATTACACCGTAAAATATTCCACTACAACACAGACCGCTAGACTGACCAGTACTATGAAAATAAACATCCGTGAATCAAGCACGCTTATAACACGAAGTCTCACATCCGACTAGTTTAAATATAATCTGGTAAATAAAAGTTAGGAGGCAAGGGCAGAAACCTAGGAGGCAAGGGCAGAAACCAAAGAGGTAAGGGCAGAAACCTAGAAGGCAGGGGCGGAAACCTAAGACGCAAGGGTAGAAACCTAAGAGGCAAGGTCAGAAACCTAGGAGGCAAGGTCAGAAACCTAGGAGGCAAGGACAGAAAACTAGGAAGCAAAGGTTGAAAACAAGGAGGGAAGATCAGAAATCTAGGAAGCTGTGTTAGAAAACAAGGAGGGAAGGTCAGAAAGGACATGGTCACCTATCGGAACTTTTGTCCCTCATATGCTATTTCAAAAGTTGTCTTTGTCAATTCAAAAGTTGTCCTCTGTACGGCAGAAAACAAGGCGGGAAGGTCAGAAATCTAGGAAGCTGTGTTAGAAAACAAGGAGGGAAGGTCAGAAACCAAAGAGGGGAAGGTCAGAAACCTAGGAGGCAAGGTCAGAAACCTACAAGGCAAGGTCAGAAACCTAGGAGGCAAGGGCAGAAACCAAAGAGGCAAGGGCAGAAACCTAGGAGGCAAGGGCAGAAACCTAGGAGGTAAGGGCAGAAACCTAAGAGGCAAAGACAGAAACCAAAGAGGGAAGGTCAGAAACCTATGAGGGAAGGTCAGAAACCTAGGAGGCAAGGTCAGAAACCTAGGAGGCAAGGGCAGAAACCAAAGAGGCAAGGGCAGAAACCTAAGAGGCAAGGACAGAAAACTAGGAAGCAAAGGCTGTTGGTCAAATCGAAAATATTTTACCCACAGAACACAAAAATGTAGGCTCATACTCAAAAAATCGATCTCAACACCATAAAAAGGTACTAACATAGTCATACTAGTTAGACACATCGAACAGATAGTTACATCCAAAGTCCCAAAAAGAGTGGCCAAATCACTAACATTTTACATCCAGAACACAAAAAAAATTTTAACTCATAAGCGAAAAAGTCGACCTCAAAACCCTAAAAATCTACTCACATAGTCATAATAGTTAGACACATCGAACAGATAGTTACATCCAAAGTCCCAAAAAGAGTGGCCAAATCACTAACATTTTACCTCCAGAACACAAAAAAAAAAATTTTAACTCATAAGCGAAAAAGTCGACCTCAAAACCCTAAAAAGCTACTCACATAGTCATAATAGTTAGACACATCGAACAGATAGTTACAGCCAAAGCCCCCCAAAAAAAGTTTGGTCAAATCGAAAATATTTTACACACAGAACACAAAAATGTAGGCTCATACTCAAAAAATCGACCTCAACACCATAAAAAAAAGGTACTCACATAGTCATACTAGTTAGACACATCGAACAGATAGTTACATCCAAAGTCCCAAATCACTAACATTTTACCTCCAGAACACAAAAATGTAGGCTCATACTCAAAAAAGCGACCTCAAAACCATAAAAAGCTACTCACATAGTCATACTAGTTAGACACATCGAACAGATAGTTACAGCCAAAGTCCCAAAAAAGTTTGGTCAAATCGAAAATATTTTACCCACAGAACACAAAAATGTAGGCTCATACGCAAAAAATCGACCTCAACACCATAAAAAGGTACTCACATAGTCATACTAGTTAGACACATCGAACAGATAGTTACATCCAAAGTCCCAAATCACTAACATTTTACCTCCAGAACACAAAAATGTAGGCTCATACTAAAAAAGTCGACCTAAAAACCATAAAAATCTACTCACATAGTCATACTAGTTAGACACATCGAACAGATAGTTACAGCCAAAGTCCCAAAAAGAGTGGCCATATCACTAACATTTTACCTACATTTTACGAGTAGAATGTTATATTCAAGGTCCAAAAAACGTTATTTTACACATCCCCATTGCAAAAATTTACATAAAAAACCACTTTTAGGATTTTACCCCCTTAGCATTTTTGAGGGTTACGCCCATAAAATCGGTAAAAGTCGTAAATTTTCACGCTAGGCATACCCCCAAACTTTATTTTAGACATCCCCATTGCAAAAATTTACATAAAAAACCACTTTTAGGATTTTACCCCCTTAGCATTTTTGAGGGTTACGCCCCTGAAATCGATAAAAATCGTAAATTTAGCACGTAGGCTTACTTAAAACGTTATTTTAGACATCCCCATTGCAAAAATTTACATAAAAAACCACTTTTAGGATTTTACCCCTTAGCATTTTTGAGGGTTACGCCCATAAAATCGGTAAAAATCGTAAATTTTCACGCTAGGCATACCCCCAAACTTTATTTTAGACATCCCCATTGCAAAAATTTCATTACAAAAAGCTAGTAGTATATATGGCTGTGAACCCACCCCAAAAGTGCACGTGCATGCACCGAAACTGCACCAAAACCGCACGAGAAGTAGTATGTTAGGGTATGATCACAGCCACTACTACTACTAGCTTTTTGTTGTTTTTTTGTTGGAGTTTGATATGTAGGGTGTCAAAAATTATCTAGGAGGTATGCGTTGAGGTTATATTTCAATTTTTTATCGATTTCAGGGGCGTAACCCTCAAAAATTTTAAGGGGGGGTAACAATTTCAAAAGTGATTTTTAAGTTAATTTTGGTGTGGCGATGTCTAAAATAGTTTTAGGTAAGCCTACGTGCTAAATTTACGATTTTTATCGATTCCATGGGCGTAACCCTCAAAAATGGTAAGGGGGTAACAATTTCAAAATTGATTTTTAAGTAAATTTTTGCAATGGGGATGTCTAAAATAAAGTTTGGGGTATGCCTAGCGTGAAAATTTACGATTTTTACTGATTTTATGGGCGTAACCCTAAAAAATGCTAAGGGGGTAAAATCCTAAAAGTGGTTTTTTATGTAAATTTTTGCAATGGGGATGTCTAAAATAACGTTTTAAGTAAGCCTACGTGCTAAATTTACGATTTTTATCGATTTCAGGGGCGTAACCCTCAAAAATGCTAAGGGGGTAAAATCCTAAAAGTGGTTTTTTTATGTAAATTTTTGCAATGGGGATGTCTAAAATAACGTTTTTTGGACCTTCAATATAACATTCTACTCGTTGTGTCTAACTATTATGACTATGTGAGTAGCTTTTTCTGGATTTTTAGGTCGACTTTTTTAGTATGAGCCTAAATTTTTGTGTTCAGGAGGTAAAATGTTAGTGATATGGCCACTCATTTTGGGACTTTGGCTGTAACTATCTGTTCGATGTGTCTAACTAGTATGACTATGTGAGTAGATTTTTATGGTTTTTAGGTCGACTTTTTTAGTATGAGCCTACATTTTTGTGTTCTGGAGGTAAAATGTTAGTGATTTGGGACTTTGGATGTAACTATCTGTTCGATGTGTCTAACTAGTATGACTATGTGAGTACCTTTTTATGGTGTTGAGGTCGATTTTTTGCGTATGAGCCTACATTTTTGTGTTCTGTGGGTAAAATATTTTCGATTTGACCAAACTTTTTTGGGACTTTGGCTGTAACTATCTGTTCGATGTGTCTAACTAGTATGACTATGTGAGTAGCTTTTTATGGTTTTGAGGTCGCTTTTTTGAGTATGAGCCTACATTTTTGTGTTCTGGAGGTAAAATGTTAGTGATTTGGGACTTTGGATGTAACTATCTGTTCGATGTGTCTAACTAGTATGACTATGTGAGTACCTTTTTATGGTTGTTGAGGTCGATTTTTTGAGTATGAGCCTACATTTTTGTGTTCTGTGGGTAAAATATTTTCGATTTGACCAAACTTTTTTGGGACTTTGGCTGTAACTATCTGTTCGATGTGTCTAACTAGTATGACTATGTGAGTAGATTTTTATGGTTTTGAGGTCGCTTTTTGAGTATGAGCCTACATTTTTGTGTTCTGGAGGTAAAATGTTAGTGATTTGGCCACTCTTTTTGGGACTTTGGATGTAACTATCTGTTCGATGTGTCTAACTAGTATGACTATGTGAGTACCTTTTTTTATGGTGTTGAGGTCGATTTTTTGTGTATGTACCTACATTTTTGTGTTCTGTGTGTAAAATATTTTCGATTTGACCAAACTTTTTTTTGGGGCTTTGGCTGTAACTATCTGTTCGATGTGTCTAACTATTATGACTATGTGAGTAGCTTTTTAGGGTTTTGAGGTCGACTTTTTCGCTTATGAGTTAAAATTTTTTTTTGTGTGTTCTGGAGGTAAAATGTTAGTGATTTGGCCACTCTTTTTGGGACTTTGGATGTAACTATCTGTTCGATGTGTCTAACTAGTATGACTATGTGAGTACCTTTTTATGGTGTTGATGTCGATTTTTTGAGTATGAGCCTACATTTTTGTGTTCTGTGGGTAAAATATTTTCGATTTGACCAACAGCCTTTGCTTCCTAGTTTTCTGTCCTTGCCTCTTAGGTTTCTGCCCTTGCCTCTTTGGTTTCTGCCCTTGCCTCCTAGGTTTCTGACCTTGCCTCCTAGGTTTCTGACCTTCCCTCATAGGTTTCTGACCTTCCCTCTTTGGTTTCTGTCTTTGCCTCTTAGGTTTCTGCCCTTACCTCCTAGGTTTCTGCCCTTGCCTCCTAGGTTTCTGCCCTTGCCTCTTTGGTTTCTGCCCTTGCCTCCTAGGTTTCTGACCTTGCCTTGTAGGTTTCTGACCTTGCCTCCTAGGTTTCTGACCTTCCCCTCTTTGGTTTCTGACCTTCCCTCCTTGTTTTCTAACACAGCTTCCTAGATTTCTGACCTTCCCGCCTTGTTTTCTGCCGTACAGAGGACAACTTTTGAATTGACAAAGACAGCTTTTGAATTGACAAAGACAACTTTTGAAATAGCATATGAGGGACAAAAGTTCCGATAGGTGACCATGTCCTTTCTGACCTTCCCTCCTTGTTTTCTAACACAGCTTCCTAGATTTCTGATCTTCCCTCCTTGTTTTCAACCTTTGCTTCCTAGTTTTCTGTCCTTGCCTCCTAGGTTTCTGCCCTTGCCTCCTAGGTTTCTGACCTTGCCTCCTAGGTTTCTGACCTTGCCTCTTAGGTTTCTACCCTTGCGTCTTAGGTTTCCGCCCCTGCCTTCTAGGTTTCTGCCCTTACCTCTTTGGTTTCTGCCCTTGCCTCCTAGGTTTCTGCCCTTGCCTCCTAACTTTTATTTACCAGATTTTATTTAAACTAGTCGGATGTGAGACTTCGTGTTATAAGCGTGCTTGATTCACGGATGTTTATTTTCATAGTACTGGTCAGTCTAGCGGTCTGTGTTGTAGTGGAATATTTTACGGTGTAAGTTGAATTTTTTTTTTCTGTTTTTCTCTTAGCTCATAACGATGTGATAGGTTATCATTAAGGAATTTCAGTTGTATTAATGGTGATGTGTATAAAGTACGTATGTTAAGCCTTGCCGAGTGTATTATTCCTTCGTTTTTCATATGTTTATCTTATTGGTTCTTTAAAAAGTAGATATTTCAAGTCTTTTTGTAATTGATATTCAATGTTATTAATGTGTTACACTGGCGGTAAGGTAAAAATACGAATGAAGGCGGAACGCTAGGCGAGGTAAAGAGAGAGAGAGAGAGAGAGAGAGAGAGAGAGAGAGAGGAAGAAAGGTGGAATGGTAGGAGAGAAGTCTAGTAGGGGTTAGAAGAGAGAGAGAGCGAGAGAGAGAGAGAGAGAGAGAGAGAGAGAGAGAGAGAGAGAAGCCTATGAGAAAGAAGGCGAGATGCTAGGTATAAATGGTGAGAATAATTAAGTGTTACAATAGGAGGGACGCTAAAAATATGAGGGAGGGCGGGGGAGCTAAAGGGAGAGGTGGAGGGTGGACTGATAGGTTAGAAGTCTAAGAGAGGATAGGGGAGAAAGAGAGAGAGAGAGAGAGAGAGAGAAGGAAGGCGCGATGATAGGGATAAATGGAGAGAACGCTCTTTCGTATTTCTATATAAAAGAAAGGTAGCTGATGATAACGTCTCGACTACGCCTCTAGATATTTAACTCTTTACTTTACCAGTTAGCTATAAATAAATGTTATCCTTGTACTATATATTTACTTCGTGTACTAAATATGTTTGTAATGATATATAATATCCACTGTATGTTATACACCTATTGAGATAATAAAAGAATAAAATATATCTTTTGTCTTTTGTTTTATTTTGATTGTTTTTCAATGCTGTTGTATAATCTACTAACCTATCACTATCAATCAAGTGCATCAAGAACCCCAAATTCAGCACACACCAGACATGAACACGTCACTTCCGGGTCACCGGGACTATAGGTCAACATCCGGACACGAAATGTCATGGTTAACTCCCCCGACGCCGCACGCTTTATGCGCGCCGCCCTATATATCTTTGTTAATTTAGCGCCACAATACGGGCCAAATCCTTCCTGCTATACTACTAAGGAAAAGAAGAGAGAGGAGAATAAATGAAAAAAGCAAGGAAAAGACGAGGAAGGAGAGTAAATAGAAAAGAAGAGGAAGGTGAATAAATGAAAAGAAGAGGAAAGAGAATAAATGAAAAGAGCAAGGAGAGAAGAGGAAGGAGAATAAATGGTAAAGAAGAGGAAGGAGAATAAATGAAAAGAAGAGGAAAGAGATTAAATGAAAAGAGCAAGGAGAGAAGAGGAAGGAGAATAAATGGAAAGAAGAGGAAGGAGAATAAATGGAAAAAGAAGAGGAAGGAGGATAAATGAAAAGAAGAGGAAAGAGAATAAATGAAAAGAGGAAGGAAAGGAGAGGAAGGAGAATAAATGGAAAAGAAGAGGAAGGAGAATAAATGAAAAGAAGAGGAAAGAGAATAATTGAAAAGAGCAAGGAGAGAAGAGGAAGGAGAATAAAAAAAAGAGCAAGGAGAGAAGAGGAAGGGAAATAAATGAAAAGAGCAAGGAAAGAGGAGGAAGGAGAATAAATGGAAAAGAAGAGGAAGAAGAATAAATGAAAAGAGCAAGGAAAGAGGAGGAAGGGGAATAAATGGAAAAGAAGAGGAAGGAGAATAAATGAAAAGAGCAATGAGAGAAGAGGAAGGAGAATAAATGAAAAGAGTAAGGAGAGAAGAGGAAGGGGAATAAAGGAAAAGAGCAAGGAAAGGAGAGGAAGGAGAATAAATGAAAAGAGCAAGGAAAGGAGAGGAAGGAGAATAAATGAAAAGAGCAAGGAGAGAAGATGAAGAAGAAGATCAGTTAAAAGAAAACGAGGAAGAAAAAGAAGAAGAGAAGAGCAAGGAAAAGAAGAAGAAAAGGAAGAAAAGACGAAGAAGAAAAAGAGCAAGGAAAAGAAGAAGAAAAGGAAGAAAATAAGAAGAAGTAAAAAGAAGAGAAGAGCAAGGAAAAGAAGAGGAAAATGAAGAAAATAAAAAGAAGAGCAAGGAAAAGAAGAGCAAGGGAAAAGAAGAAGAAGAGCAAGGAAAAGAAGAAAAAAGGAAGAAAAGAAAAAGAAGAAGAGAAGAGCAAGGGAAAAGAAGAAGAAGAAGAGCAAGGAAAAGAAGAAAAAAGGAAGAAAAGAAAAAGAAGAAGAGAAGAGCAAGGGAAAAGAAGAAGAAGAAGAGCAAGGGAAAAGAAGAAGAAGAAGAGCAAGGGAAAAGAAGAAGAAGAAGAGCAAGGAAAAGAAGAAGAAAAGAAAAAGAAAAGGAAGATGATGAAGAACAAGGAAAAAAGGAAGAAAAAGTAAAGAGCAAGTAAAAGACGATAAAAAGCGGGAAAAAAGAGGAAGAAAGAAGAAGGAGAAGACTAAGCAGAAGGAACGTGGAAGGGAGTGAGTGAGAGAGAGAGAGAGAGAGAGAGAGAGAGAGAGAGAGAGAGAGAGAGAGAGAGAGAAGAAAGAAAGAATAAGAGCAGACAAATGTATGTACCAACATATCAGCCATAGCGAACATGCAGAACAACCGACAGAAATACATGCGCGACCAGATGCATAAAACGAAGGTGATGTATTTGTGCCACATGCGTTTTCCGAATTTGCATAGACGGACGGAGAGAAGATGGTTGCCCCTGGAGAGATTTCACTCCCTTGGCCATAATGAGACCAGTTGCCAGCAGGTGTTTGCCATTACTTCGGGATGTTGCGTATTTGGTTACAGCCGAACCAGTGTTTCTCTGTACAGTCTCATTATTTTAGTCTGGAGAATATTCAAGTATAATTTTAGATGGGATTTGTAGCTGGCACAGAAAGACAGAGGAGAGATTTGCTTTCGAAACCGTAGGACAATCTGGCACAGGAGTGAGCGCTAGGTTTTATGTGGAGTTTACAGCTGTGGTAGACGATGTTTGATGTAGAAAGAGATGAGGATTGGTTAGGTATTTATCATTTCCAAATAAAATAAGGAAAATGTGTAATCAGTAGAGCTGGAATTTAAATTAGATATAATGGCGAGATTTAGGGTTAGATGTAAAGGCGAGATTTAGATGCAGTTGCGAGATCTAGGGTTAGATGTAATGGCGAAATTTAGATGCAGTTGCGAGATCTAGGGTGAGATGTAATGGCGAGATTTAGATGCAGTTGCGAGATTTAGGGCTAGATGTAATGGCGAAATTTAGATGCAGTTGCTAGATCTAGGGTTAGATGTAATGGCGAGATTTAGATGCAGTTGCGAGATCTAGGGTTAGATGTAATTGCGAAATTTAGATGCAGTTGCGAGATCTAGGGTTAGATGTAATGGCGAGATTTAGATGCAGTTGCGAGATTTAGGGTTAGATGTAATGGCGAAATTTAGATGCAGTTGCGAGATCTAGGGTTAGATGTAATGGCATGATTTTGTTGCAGTTGCGACATCTAGGGTTAGATGTAATGGCGAGATTTAGATGCAGTTGCGAGATTTAGGGTTAGATGTAATGGCGGGATTTAGATGCAGTTGCGAGATTTAGGGTTAGATGTAATGTCAAGATTTAGGGTTAGATGCAATGGCGAGATTTAGATGCAGTTACGAGATTTAGGGTTAGATGTAATGGCAAGATTTTGGGTTAGATGTAGTGGCGAGATTTAGGGTTAGATTTAATGGCGAAATTTTGGGTTAGATGTAATGGCAAGATTTAGGGTTAAATGGCAAGATTTAGGGTTAGATGTAATGGCAAGATTTAGGGTTAGATGTAATGGCAAGATTTAAGGTTAGATTTAATGTGGAAATTTAGGGTTAGATGTAATGGCAAGATTTAAGGTTAGATGTAATGGCAAGATTTAGGGTTAGATGTAATGGCAAGATTTAAGGTTAGATGTAATGGCAAGATTTAGGGTTAGATGTAATGGCAAGATTTAGAGTTAGATATATTGGCAAGATTTAGAGTTTGATACAATGGCAAGATTTATAGTTAGGTGTAATGGCAAGATTCAGAGTTAGATGCAATGGCAAGATTTAGAGTTAGATATATTGGCAAGATTTAGAGTTAGGTGTAATGGCAAGATTTAGAGTTAGATACATTGGCAAGATTTAGAGTTAGGTGTAATTGCAAGATTTAGAGTTAGGTGTAATGGCAAGATTTAGAGTCAGGTTTAATGGCAAGAATTGGAGTTAGGAGTAATGGCAAGATTTAGAGTTAGATACATTGGCAAGATTTTTGAGATAGGTGTAATGGCAAGATTTAGAGTTAGGTGTAATGGCAATATTTAGAATTAGGTGTAATGGCAAGATTTAGAGATAGATACATTGGCAAGATTTAAAGTTAGGAGTAATGGCAAGATTTAGAATTAGGTGTAATTGCAATATTTAGAGTTAGATACAATGGCAAGATATAAAGCTAGATACAGTAGCAAGATTTAGAATTAGATACAATGGCGAGATTTAGAGTTAAATACTATGTCAAGAGATATACAGTTAGATACAATGTCAAGATTTAGAGTTAAATACTATGGCAAGAGATATACAGTTAGATACAATGTCAAGATTTAGAGTTAAATACTATGGCAAGAGATATACAGTTAGATACAATGTCAAGATTTAGAGTTAAATACTATGGCAAGAGATATACAGTTAGATACAATGTCAAGATTTAGAGTTAAATACTATGGCAAGAGATATACAGTTAGATACAACGGCGAGATTTAGAGTTAAATACTATGGCAAGCGATATACAGTTAGATACAATGGCAAGATTTAGAGTTAAATACTATGGCAATAAATATACAGTTAGATACAATGTCAAGATTTAGAGTTAAATACTATGTCAAGAGATATACATTTAGATACAATGGCAAGATTTAGAGTTAAATACTATGTCAAGAGATATACAGTTAGATACAATGGCAAGATTTAGAGTTAAATTATAAGGCAAGAGATATACAGTTAGATACAATGTCAAGATTTAGAGTTAAATATTATGTCAAGAGATATACAGTTAGATACAATGTCAAGATTTAGAGTTAAATACTATGGCAAGAGATATACAGTTAGATACAATGTCAAGATTTAGAGTTAAATACTATGGCAAGAGATATACAGTTAGATACAATGTCAAGATTTAGAGTTAAATACTATGGCAAGAGATATACAGTTAGATACAATGGCAAGAGATATACAGTTAGATACAATGTCAAGATTTAGAGTTAAATACTATGGCAAGAGATATACAGTTAGATACAATGTCAAGATTTAGAGTTAAATACTATGTCAAGAGATATACAGTTAGATACAATGTCAAGATTTAGAGTTAAATACTATGTCAAGAGATATACAGTTAGATACAATGTCAAGATTTAGAGTCAAATACTATGGCAAGAGATATACAGTTAGATACAATGTCAAGATTTAGAGTTAAATACTATGTCAAGAGATATACAGTTAGATACAATGTCAAGATTTAGAGTTAAATACTATGTCAAGAGATATACAGTTAGATACAATGTCAAGATTTAGAGTTAAATACTATGGCAAGAGATATACAGTTAGATACAAATGGCAAGAGATATACAGTTAGATACAATGTCAAGATTTAGAGTTAAATACTATGTCAAGAGATATACAGTTAGATACAATGTCAAGATTTAGAGTTAAATACTATGCAAGAGATATACAGTTAGATACAATGTCAAGATTTAGAGTTAAATACTATGTCAAGAGATATACAGTTAGATACAATGTCAAGATTTAGAGTTAAATACTATGGCAAGAGATATACAGTTAGATACAATGTCAAGATTTAGAGTTAAATACTATGTCAAGAGATATACAGTTAGATACAATGTCAAGATTTAGAGTTAAATACTATGTCAAGAGATATACAGTTAGATACAATGTCAAGATTTAGAGTTAAATACTATGGCAAGAGATATACAGTTAGATACAATGTCAAGATTTAGAGTTAAATACTATGGCAAGAGATATACAGTTAGATACAACGGCGAGATTTAGAGTTAGATACAATGGCAAGAGATATACAGTTAGATACAATGTCAATATTTAGAGTTAAATACTATGTCAAGAGATATACAGTTAGATACAATGTCAAGATTTAGAGTTAAATACTATGTCAAGAGATATACAGTTAGATACAATGTCAAGATTTAGAGTTAAATACTATGGCAAGAGATATACAGTTAGATACAATGTCAAGATTTAGAGTTAAATACTATGTCAAGAGATATACAGTTAGATACAATGTCAAGATTTAGAGTTAAATACTATGTCAAGAGATATACAGTTAGATACAATGTCAAAATTTAGAGTTAAATACTATGTCAAGAGATATACAGTTAGATATAATGTCAAGATTTAGAGTTAAATACTATGTCAAGAGATATACAGTTAGATATAATGTCAAGATTTAGAGTTAAATACTATGTCAAGAGATATACAGTTAGATACAATGTCAAGATTTAGAGTTAAATACTATGTCAAGAGATATACAGTTAGATATAATGTCAAGATTTAGAGTTAAATACTATGTCAAGAGATATACAGTTAGATAGAATGTCAAGATTTAGAGTTAAATACTATGTCAAGAGATATACAGTTAGATAGAATGTCAAGAGATATACAGTTAGATAGAATGTCAAGAGATATACAGTTAGATAGAATGTCAAGATTTTGATAGCAAAAAGTGGCGATTTTTTTTCATTAGAGTCAGCTTTATTGTCTGAGTGGCTAGTGTGCTAGCGTCCTTATAAGAAGGGTCATAGTTCCATTCCCAGAAATGAAGGATCGCCCTGTTGGCAAGGTCCGTCCAGAGTGCCGCTGTACTGACTGTTTAATCAGTAATGAAATGGAGAGAAGAGGTAGAGAGACTAAGAACTGGTTGTAGAGGAAGGGAGACGGGACGAGAAGGATGAATATGTAGACAATATATAACAGATACATACCTCTGTTTGTATATACTTTCTCCCTATCACTTGTCTGTCTGTATGTCTACCTGCTTGACTGCCTGTCTACCTGCTTGACTGCCTGTCTGTCTGTATGTCTGTTTGTCTGCCTCCCTGTCTGCCTGCCAGTTTGCCGGCCTGTCTGTCTGTCTACCTGCTTGACTGCCTGTCTGCCTGTTGTCTGTCTGCCTCCCTGTCTGCCTGCCTGCCTGTCTGTCTGTCTACCTGCTTGACTGCCTGTCTGTCTGTATGCCTGTTTGTCTGCCTCCCTGTCTGCCTGCCTGCATGTCTGTCTGTCTACCTGCCCGCTCTAATGCCTGTCTGTCTGTCTATCTCTACGTCCGTCTATCTATCCTTCTCTGCCTGACTGTCTGTCTGTTTTCTCCCCTTCTCTTCTCTATGTCCGTCCATCCGCCCGTCCGTCCAATAATCTCCTTAGTTTTGGAACACAATTTTAACTTTGAGTTTCAGTATTTTTTAGTTTTCCTACCTAGTTTATAGCTTGTTCCGTCTTGTTAAGTCTTAACATATGGATGTGAATCATGGACAATAGGACAACAGACAAGAAAATCACTGGAGTCTGTAGAAATGTGGTTTTACAGAAGAATGTTGAGAATACCACGGACAACTAAGAAGAGTAATGAGTCACCTATGACTGACGGAGGTTGTTATAGTCATCTATGACTGACAGAGGCTATTATAGTCACCTATGACTGACGGAGGTTATTATAGTCACCTATGACTGACGGAGGCTATTATAGTCACCTATGACTGACGGAGGCTACTATAGTCTGACTATCACTGACGGGGGCTACTATAGTCACCTATGACTGACGGAGGCTACTATAGTCACCTATGACTGACGGAGGTTACTACTATTACAAACTCCAACACAACATATCAACGCCTACTTAACGTACTTCTAAGGACGGATGATGACGGGGGTATCAATTCCTTTAGTGGTCATCGGGAGAACAACAGGAGAGCTAGCTACCTCCCTGAAACGATTCGTTTATGTCTGACAACATAAGCTGCCGTTCACAATATTAATTTATTATTATTTGTCTTGTACCTGTTTTACAGCTTTGTCGACTGCGGCGTGTCGGATCCGTCGAGAATAGGGAACAAAAAAAAAAAGAACTATACATTTCCCGAAGCAGGATCGAAACAGTACACCTTGTCACAGCGCCTAGCCACGAGAAACTAAACGGTAGATCATATGGCCAACTAAGCTATCTAAAAATATAGCTATCATTGGCGATGTCTTTCACGCAGGTGTACTCATGACTATAGCATAGGGTTACGATCACAGCTCGGGAATAAATTGTGTACCTGTATTTTCCTATTAAGACAAGTGTCTCCCGGATAGGGTAGGGCTGAGTACTTGCTTTGTAGACAAACAGTTATAGGATGAAACAGAACGGATAGTAGTTTCCTGTGGTTTAGACTCATCATTCATCATTGGGTGCCTTCTCCGCATCGAAGGTTGGCTACCATGGAGCGCCATTCCACTCTGTCTCTTGCTTTGATGGTGCAGATTGTCATAGGTTGACTTGTCCATCTTTTGATGTTACTCGTCCATGTTAGTCTTGGTCTGCCTTTTTTACCTTGTATTTTCCCCTCTAATATTACTTTTATTAGACTGTCGTGTCTTTTAACATGACCAAAAATTTAATTTGTCTTGCTCTAATTGTGTTTAGTAGTTCTTTTTTCACCCTTAGTCGTCCTAAAACTTCCTCGTTTGTTTTCTTTTCTTTCCATCCAATTCTACATATTCTTCTGTAAATCCACATTTCAAAGGCTTCAATTTTCTGTTCTCTTTTCTGGTCAAATGTCCATGTGTCTGTACCATACAGGAATATTGAGAAGATGTAACATTTTGCTATTCTTAGTTTTAGCCCTGGTGTTGTTTTGTTGTTAGTATATTTTTCATGTCATTGAAATTACTTTTTGCCATACCTATTCTTTTATTTATTTCAGTTGTACATTTTCCATCACTGGTTATAGTATGTCCTAGGTAGTTGTGGTTCTGAACTGTCTCCAGATGTATTCCTTCAACTTTGATATTTAATTGTAGGCCTTGGGAATTTCCTTTGTTTATGACCATAGTGGTTTAGACTGGAGACAATTAATAATAGATGAATATTAATTATTATAGAGGGGAAACTTCCGAGTCCGAGGCGATAGATCAGTGAAGGATTTAAGGGAAAGAAGTATGTTTACAACACTCGGGAAAAAAAATCACAAACAATGAACAACAGAATAAAAAAACACACACAAAAAAAAAAACAATAGATGGCAATAGATAGCAACTACTAGCGATCTTGGAAGTCCAGATGTAGTGAGCGGGAAGGTTAATACATTTGAAACACGCAAAGTGGCATGGTCACGTGTGATGGGGGATTCCCCTTTGTGTGACGCGTCATCCAATTACACGTTTAATCATAGAGTCTGTTCTCACAAGTCACGCAGATTTACGCCAAATCCAGAGTGGTGTAACATAACGAATTCTGTTTTAGCCCGACGTGTGTGCGAAATCTGGCATATGAAAGTTGAAGCTGTTGTTAATTTTGCTTTATATTGCCAGGAAAAAAAATACTGGGATTTATGTCAAGCCGAAGATAATTATAGTTAAACTGTAGTCCCTCAAAACAAGCCAGGATTTGATAAATCAAATATTGAAGTACAAGGTAGGGAATAGGCAAATAATTGCGATGCTGCGGTAAAGCTGGTAGCAAGCTGGCTCATTGAAGTACTAGGATGAATTTTGTGTGCTTAGTAGTAGATCTAACATCTACGAAGTGACAGTATCCTGTCCCCACTTTATTTTAATCGTGTTTCCTGCACAAGCTGGTTTTTAAAAAAATATATAATATCCACACTGATTTTGCTCCACACCTTTTCTTCCTCTTTCATTCCTCATCTGCCTTTCAGCGTCGAGGGGAGATATAATTTGCGGTTTTTTGCTCTTCTGTTCGCCTCTGCTGCTGCTATGTTTCCTAGTGCTTCCATCGATCTTTCCTTGTCCATCGACCCATCTTTTTCGTGGTCGACCCTTGGATCTGGTGTTCTCACAACTTTTGTTGAAGGCTTCTTGTGTTGTGTTTTGATTTTTCTGCCTTGTCACGTGGCCAAACCATTTTATCTGTTGTTTCCTTATATATTCTATGGCGATGGCTATTCCTAGCTTTTATCTCAGTTCTTCATTTCTGATCTTATCTCTCAGACTGTTCCCTGTCATTCGTATAACACATTTCATCTCTGTAGAGGTTATTTTTCTTATTGTTCTTGCATCTAGGGTCCAGCTCTGGTATTGGTAGCACAACCTTTTCTTGATTTCCTCATATCTGACTTGTTTTCTGACCAGATTCACCGCTTTTCTTAGTCACATCATCCCCGTTGTGAATCGTATATTTTTTCATTTACCCACACCCCCCCCCCCCCTCTTTCCCTCCCTCGAGTGTCCACAATTGGCACCTATTGCAGTGTGTTGTGAGTATTGTGTTATATACTGCTCTCTTTGTTGTTGTGTAGTACATGAGCCAGGTGGCCAGTCACGTTGTTTAGTTAGCATCGTCTGTTGTTAGTATAAGTTTGAATTTCCACAAGGGATGATATGACACTTCCTAAGTATTACAGTTGTGTCGTCTGTTTTGTGTGTTCGAGAATGGTATTTCTACTTCTTTACTTTTCTTGTGGGAGATGAAACTCTTTCAGATGGGCTGTGGTGAATGCAACGTTCTGGTGGAGATAAGATTCTTTCAGACGGGCTGTGGTGAATGCAACGTTCTGTGGGAAATAAGATTCTTTCAGACGGGCTGTGGTGAATGCAACGTTCTGTGGGAGATAAGATTCTTTCAGACGTGCTGTGGTGAATGCAACGTTCTGTGGGAGATAAGATTCTTTCAGACGGGCTGTGGTGAATGCAACGTTCTGCAACGGACGTACTATTTGATGATGATAAATGGAACAAAATATGTTTACTATAATCGCTGTCGTTGGTACTAAAACATTGCACGCGTGTTGAAACTCCCACAGTGGCAGAATAGAGTGCATCTCATCGGTTCAGAATATGCAAACAGGAACAGAGCGCAGGATCACTAACAAAGAAAGCAATAAATACTGTCCAATATCTACACAAATTAGCCCCTATACCACAACCCATTCTAATCGGCTGTTCTTAGTCAGGTTTATTTATGTTTCCGAGAGAAACCCTTAGCGGGAATAAAAGGGTTAATATCTTTCCGACACTCAAACACAATTTGCGCTTTGGTGTTACATTTCTGACGGGTCGGACTTTTTTCTGTACTTGTTTGTTGTGCAACTTTACACGCGTGCCACTCAACTCTACGAGTGGTTTCTTCATATACGCTCTTGATACTTTAGCTCAGTATTTCTTTGTTCTAGCATCAAAGGTTCTTTCTTTCTTTCTTATTTTCTTTCTTTCTTTCTTTCTATCTTTCTTTCTTTCCTTCTTTCTTTCTTACTTTCCTCCCACCCATCCACCCACCCTCCCTTCCTTCCTCCCACCCTCCCTCCCACATTCCATCCCTTTCTCCCACACTCCCTCCCTCCTGTCTCTCTCTATCCTGTCTCTCTCCCCTGTCTCCCTGTCTCTCTCTCATCTCTCTCCCGTGTGATTTCCCTCTTCAGACAGACTTATATATAGGCGATTAGTTGTCCCCTCTTCACACAGACATATCTAGGGGATCAGCGTCCCCCTCTTCAGACATACTTATATATAGACGATAAGTTATCCCCTATTCAGACAGATTTATATATAGACGATAAGTTATCCCCTATTCAGACAGACTTGTATATAGACGATAAGTTATCCCCTATTCAGACAGACGTATATATAGACAAGTTATCCCCTATTCAGACAGACTTATATATAGACGATAAGTTATCCCCTATTCAGACAGACGTATATATAGACAAGTTATCCCTATTCAGACAGACTTATATATAGACGATAAGTTATCCCCTATTCAGACAGATGTATATATAGACAAGTTATCCCCTATTCAGACAGACTTATATATAGACGATAAGTTATCCCCTATTCAGACAGACTTATAGGAGATCAGTATAACTTTGCACGGGGATACCAAGCTATAAGTACAACAGGTAAAAACACAGGTACACACAATTTTGTCCGAACGGAGAACCAGAAGTAAAACAGGTACACGAGCACTTCACTGCAAGACGTGGCACATGATAAGTGAGGAACCCCGGAGTTATCACTGGTTACGTTCAAGGATAGCAGACAATAGCGCAGTCACCATCATGTGACAGGACCCGTTTAGGTTTATCGCTCCAGGTATATCTAGAACAATATGACAAATGTACAGGTGAATTTCTACCTGTCTCTACTACAGTTCCCCTTATCACCCCCTTCTTCCCTACACGTTGCCCGGCTTTGTTTCTAGTGGATGTGTTTATGTTTTATATATATGTGTATGTGCTTGCTTATGTTTCTATATGTGTTAATGCGTGTGTGTTTATATGTATGTACATGTGTGTGTGTGTGTGTGTTTATATGTATGTACATGTGTGTATATGTTTTAAATATGTGTACATGGGTATGTATGTTTATATATGTGAACATCCGTGTGTATATATATGTGTGTGTGTGTGTGTGTGTGTGTGCGTGCGTGTGTGTGTGTGTGTGGGGCTGGCAAAAAGTAAAGAGCCCCGTCACGCCAAGTGGCGTATAGGGAATATGGTGTTAGTGACCATAGATTTTACAGACTTTCGGCACATGATTTTTTGGGATAATGTGGTCGGTATTACGCCCGTGCCGCTTTACTTTCCCAGAAAAAAAATGTCGGTACCCATTTTAAGGCTGGGTGAACCCGGAAGCCGTCGGTTGCGATCGAACCCTACTTCTCGTCCTTTGTATTCCAGTTCACTAACCACTGAGCTATCGCGGCTCCCATCATATATATATATATATATATAGAAACCGACCGTACTACATTATATACAACACAGTTTTTTATGATGCCCATATATATTTATATATATATATTTTAAATTTTCTTTCAAATCACATGAGAAAAGTAACGGGCAACACAAGAAGAGATAGAATACCAAATGAAACCATAAGAAAAATAGTAGGAACAAAACCCTGCCAAGAATATATAGAACAACAACAACTTAAATTGTTTGGCCACCTGGTCAGAATGAATCCTCACCAATCACCATCAAGGGCGTTCTTCTCGAGAATGCATGGAAAAAGACAAAGAGGAAGACCTAGAAGAAGATGGATAGATGCAGTGACAGAGACATGTACAACAAAGGAAAATCACTAATTCAGACAGTTCGAGCAGCTCAAGAACGACAAATGATATAAACCACGACACCTTTTAGGTATCAGTGACAAGAGAACAGACGAAGAATATATATACATGTATATATATATATATATGGGCATCATAAAAAACTGTGTTGTATATAATGTAGTACGGTCGGTTTGTGGTTGATTATAAGAGATTTATAGTAGAGGCAGGTAGAATGGTGTATATGGCTTTTGGACGGTTGATAGCAATAGCAAGTAATCACAATAAGTCAGTAGTTAGGTACAAATATTAGTGTCTTCTGCTGGATATTGTTTTTCTGAACAGCTCCTCTCGTGTCTGCCAATATTCTATATACAGAATGGACCGCAGAGTGAAATAGATGTATTTGTGATGCCTGGCTTTGTCTCCTTTCTTCTGCGCCTTTTGTCTCCTGAAGTTGATATCAACACTGCCTTGAAAGTTGCTGTGCCATTTTTGTGTGTGTGCTCTCCATATGCTACGATCTGCTGCCAGATTTTCCCAGTTTCTTTCGCCGATAGAGAATTCCCTCAAGGAAGCCCTGCAAACATCCTTATCTTAGCACTGGTTTACCCCTTGGTCTTGTTCCGTCCTTAAGTTCCCCATACAATATCTGTTTGGGAATATGATTGTTTGCTATTCTTCTTACATGACCCAGCCACCTTAGTCTACGTCTCCTAAGTGTTGTCATGATGGATGGGAGTTTGCCTCATCGGTTGTGTTTATATACGTATAGACAAAACAGACAACTGAACAAACACAACACAGCAGACAAGCAATCAATTGAACACACAACAAACTTAACAGAACACCTACGAAATAAAGAAACACTAAAAAGATATTCCATCAAAAACAGCCATCCCACTAAATAGACAACCCACTAAATAGACAACCCACTAAATAGACAACCCACTAAATAGACAACCCACTAAATAGACAACCCACTAAATAGACAATCCACTAAATAGACAATCCATTAAATAGACAATCCATTAAATAGACAATCTACTAAATAGACAATCCATTAAATAGACAACCCACTAAATAGACAATCTACTAAATGGACAATCTACTAAATAGACAATCCACTAAATAGACAATCTACTAAATAGACAATCCACTAAATAGACAATCCACTAAATAGACAATCCACTAAATAGACAATCTACTAAATAGACAATCCACTAAATAGACAACCCACTAAATAGACAACGCACTAAATAGACATTCCACTAGATGGACAACTCACTAAGTAGACAACCCATTAAATAGACAACCCACTAAATAGACAACTCACTAAATAGACAACCCACTAAGTAGACAACCCACTAAATAGACAACTCACTAAATAGACAGCCCACTAAATAAACAACGTACTAAATAGACAACCCACTAAATAGACAACTCACGAAGCACTAAATTGATAAGACTACAACCACTAGAGGTACGCCTTACTGAACCTACAACTTGACAGACTTACCAGCAACAAATAGACAACCCACTAAATAAATAACCCATCAAATAAATAATCTAACAAGCGGACAATGTACCACAAGATGAGTTAACACAACTCACGAAGAACACAAGAAACATGTAACGCATCAAGCATGGAATACAACAAACATACAGTAAAATCAAACAACAGATCAACAGAATTCATCAAGTACAAGAGACATAGAACACATCTGATGACATCCAAACAAACAACAGATCAACAGAATTCATAAAGACAACATACACAGAACCAACATACAGACACCCAAACGAACAATAAAATCAGCGTAATTCATTAAGAACAGAAAAAGCAGACAGCCAGACAAATAATAGATCAGTAGAATTCATGAAGAACACAACAAGCAGATAAACAAACAACAAATTAACAGAATTCACCAAGAACATCAAACTTAGAACATAACAAATAGACAGCCAAACAAACAAGAAATCAATAGAATTCATCAAGAACACGACAAGCAGATAAACAAACAACAAATTAACAGAATTCACCAAAAACACAACAAGCAGACAGCCAAACAAACAAGAAATCAATAGAATTCATCAAGAACACAACAAGCAGACAGCCAAACAAACAAGAAATCAATAGAATTCATCAAGAACACAACAAGCAGACAGCCAATCTAACAAGAAATCAATAGAATTCATCAAGAACACAACAAGCAGACAGCCAAACAAACAGGAAATCAATAGAATTCATCAAGAACACAACAAGCAGACAGCCAAACTAACAACAACAAGAAAGCAAAATTCATTAAGAACACATCAAACAAACAAACAACAAATCAACAGATTTCATCAGGAACACAACAAAAGCTCGGGCCCAGCAGTCACATTCGATCCCACATCGACACAGATCACGTGCCGATGATTGGCTTGAAGGCCGAGATATCATCCCTCGAGATGGCCTCGGAGTCCGCCCGAGTGACATACAAGCCTACGCCAGATGAACGGCGTGTGCCCCAAACATGCTGTTTTCAGCACTCACACGTTTATTCGTCCCGGATAATCCGCTTAGTATTTCACATTGCATCCTGCGTACTCGGGCCTCTTGCCATCAGAGAAGGATTCACATCGCGCAATATTATCTGTGCCATCATATGTAAGCGACGTAAGATGACCTACATAGGCGAATCAGGATGCTGTCACAGAGTCAGATGACAGGAACATCTGTATGACATCACTCGAGGTGTAGGCACCCCAGTATCATCCATCTTAAACAGTAAGGGCCATCTGGGTAAGTGGATGTCCAAGTTACTGGCATGTTCTTCTGACAGCCGTAGCCGATTCACTTTAGAAAATCGTCTGATCGCCCGTATGGGTTGCCTCACCCCTCGGGGCATCAGTGTATCCCTTTCTCACGGGTAATCTATGACCCCTCTCTTTTCCCCCACCTCCCAACCTTTTCTTTCACTCCCATCTCCCTTTTGTGTCCTCCCCCTCCTCTTCTTTCACCCCTCCCCTGCTCCTGTTTACCCCCCCCCCCCACTCCCACAACCTGACGTGATCTCCCCAGGCCATATTCAGGCTCTGTATTACACATGTATAAGTATGTTGGCAATATTTATATATATATATATATATATATATATATATATATATATATATATATATATATATATATATCCCTCATGTGGGAAATAACAGGTAAGAGGAAAAGAGGAAGACCCATAGAGACACTGAGAGAAACATTGATGAGAGAAGCTAGAGCAGCAGGAATCGGCTCCCTCAATGAGATAGAGCTGCTTGCACAGAACAGAGACAAATGGCGAGATTTTATAAAATATCTTTAAAAGATTTGAAAACTGCTAGAATAATAATTCAGATAAGAGAGGGAGTGTCTTGGTCTACGCCCTATCGGTCGGCTACGGCTCGAAAGTCTATATATATATGTATATATATATATATATATATATATATAATATATATGTATATATATAGAGAGAGAGAGAGAGAGAGCGAGAGAGAGAGAGAGAGAGAGAGAGAGAGAGAGAGCTGCTTCACTATTCCTGTTTGACTTTCCATCACCGTGCACCGCCAGCGCTCGATACTCCCCCTATTACGTCTCATTTATCGCCAAGTTAACTGGACAACGTCGAGCTTTGTTTTCTCGTTTAAACTCCATATACATACTTCCCTATTTCTAGTGATTACCTGTGTCACTCTTGATTGCTTCTCACACCTCATTCTACTACCTTGTTATCTCGTTCGTCTTCTTGTCTAATAACATGACTGATTTCCTACCCTCCTCCCCCTTTCCCCTCCCCTCCTGCTTCACATTTGAGTCACTGGGAGCTTTTGGATCTGGCCCCAATTAAGTTACGCTCTAATTTTATATATATATTTTAGCGGACTAACTTTAACATAATGTCTATTTTTATCCTTCGATATGCGGCACATCTCTCATTCGTTTCATCATTTTATCTCTTAACCCTCTGTTTATTTCCTCTGTTTATTTCTCCTTGACTTACTGACCCACACTCATCCTAGATTGAGTAGGTTTGATCGTTATTTTGTTGCTTGTTTGTGTTGTTCTCGTTTTCTGAGGAAGAACGCATGTAGGCTGAAACTTCCGTATTTTGTTGTGTTCATTTCTTGTAAAGCTGTCACCATAGCTTGTATGTGTGTATGTTACTCCCCACTACTTGCCACCAGCTTTATCGCAGCAATTATTTGCTTGTCTCCTCTGATTATGAAACTAGGTGTGAATATATTTGTAACAGGATACAAAAGAGTCGACTACGGCCCACCAGTGCAGCAGTCCACGCCGAATTCAGCATGCGAAATACACTGCAACGTAGAGATGAGAAGAGATCTGGCCACTATGGTTCTACATGAAAGACAAAAAAGAATGGGGAAAGGCCATCCATATATGTGTTCCTAATCAAAGAATTAAACAGATCTCAACTTGGCAGCATGTCAGGAACATACAAGAAAAATACCGCCTACCTGAAACACGTCAACAAACATCAAGTGTCATTAAAGAACTGCCACCAAATGCAAATTACAAAAACCCAGAGATCTGTACAGAAATGTATGACAGAACAGATGCATAAATTTCTGAATTTTCAAACAAAAATTATTCATTAAACATCCTTTCTGCCTACCAGCCAGTCAGGTGTGCATTATATACACGTTAAAGAGCTCTTTGGAAATTGGAAATCGAAATGAGTAGGCTGTAAATGGTCGCTGCCCAGACAAAATCACTTGTAATAAGATGTCACTACCTAGAGCTTAGAGGAGGCTATATCGATGAAGAAGCTACGGATTTAATTTGGACAAATTCACATCTCTTGTGCTAGGATTTGAACCCGTTATATTACTGCTCTGAGGCCGAACTCTAGGCCACCTAGCCCCCATCATCAATAAAGGTTCAGATGTGAAGGAAACACTCTCTTCTTCTTCTTCTTTTCCTTCCTCATTTGCCTTTCATCAACTGGAGATATAATTTGCGGTCCTTTGCTCTTCTGTTTGCCTCTCCCGCTATGTTTCCTCGTGTTTTTAATATTCGATCAATCCATCTTTTTTCGTGGTGGGCCTTTGAGTTTGGTGTTCTCGTAGCGTCTATTAAAGGCTCGTTGTGTTGTGTCTTAAGGGAGCCGCGATAGCTCAGTGGTTAGTGAACTGGACTACAAAGGACAAGGGGTAGGGTTCGATCCCAACCGACGGCTTCTGGGTTTACCCAGCCTTTAATGGGTACCGGATTTTTTTCTGGGAAAGTGAAGCGGCACGGGCGTAATACTGACCACATTACCCCAAAAATCATGTGCTGAAGGTCTGTAAAATTTATGGTCACTAACATCATATTCCCTATACACGCCACTTGGCGTGACGGGGGTACTTTACTTTTTTGTGTGTGTTGTGTCTTGGTCTTTCTGCCTTATACTTAACACTCACTTCGCATCTTCTTCTACCTTTCAGCTCCCTGTGGAGCATAGGTCTTCCACTAACATTTTCCAAGCCGTTCTGCTTCTTGCAATTCTGTTAAGATCGTCCCATGTCTTCCCCATCATCTTCCTGTCTGCTTCCACCTATCTTCTCCAAGAATATTTTGGTCTTTCTCTTTGTCCCTGCCCCTGGGTATTCCTTAAAAATGCATGTCTTGTAATACTGTCAGGTGGCTTCCACATTGTGTGTCCTATGCAGCACCATCGTCTTCGCTCTATCTCTTTGTGCACTGGTATTTGACTAGTACTTCTTTCTATAATTCTACGTTACTGATGTTGCCCTGCCATTTCTTTTATTCTCTGCAAGCATCCATTAATGAAGGTCTGTCACACTCACTCACTTACTTACCTTACCTCCATTTCTCTTCCTCTCCAACGCTTCCGTTGATCTCATATATTAAGAACAAATGGTATTACCGTAGCACAGAACAAATCAACGGGGAAGTGACAAGATTCAGGTCTCTGGTAGTTAGACTAGACCGCCGCTGAATCGTTTATCACCGATAGTGATAACATCGCGATCATATCATATCTCCAGTTACAGCAACTGGTCGAGTTGTTGGCCCCTTGTTTGGGGAAGAGTTATTACCCCTAGTTTCCCGTCAGTCCTCCCATGTCTTCCGATAACCCCTCTTCTGTGTCATCCCCAGGTATCAGTTATTGCTTTGTTGAAGGCACGAGGACCACTTCCGGACGTCATAGGACTACGTTTTCATTGAGAGATATCCATGTGAAAACGACAATTTTGGGTTCTTTATGCTCAGCCATTCATAACTCTTCTTTGTTTATTCGCTCTTAAAACAGCATCAAATATGCTTTGTTGCGTTCTGCTTACTATCGCCGCTCATCAAAGCAGCATCCAACATTATATACTAATATTTGACCAACCTACTGACTTATCATGATTACTTGCTACCAACCGTCTGTCAAGACGCCCAAGGCTATATATATTATAGCAAAAGGGGTATTTCACGTTCCATTTTCTGATGTGTATCCCTCAATTGGTCCTTAATTCCAAACATTAAGATCTGTTTTTGTTCGTGATCCTTCTTTCATTTCTCTCAACGTCTCCTCTCATTCCGTCCCCTAAGTTCGATCCCTAATCATGATCCCTCATTCGTATCACTCAAGGGGTCCTTTCATTCGATTTTCTGTCTTGGATCCCTGATTATGATCCCTGGTTTGTTCTATCATTCCCCTAGATTGCAATCTCTGACTTTATCCCCTCGTTTTGATCCCTGATTGTGTCATCTCATTATGTGAGATGATTGGAATCCTTGACTAATGCAAACCCTGATTGTATTCTCTCATATCTCATGATTGCAATCCCTAATTGTTATCTCATTCTGTCCCATGGTTGTAAATTCCTGACTGTGCCCCCTTTCTCTCCCACCCCCCCCATTTATCCTTGATTGTATCACCCCATTTTGCCCCATAGTTGCAATCCCGATTTGTATCCCCTCATGCCCTATAATCGCAATCCCTGATTGTTTCCCCTCATGTCATATGATTGCAATCCCTGATTTTACCCCCTCAAATTGCCCCTTGATTGCAAACCATGATTGCATTCACCGATTTTGCTCTCATATTCCAATCCTTGACTGCAATCTCTCACTTTCTCCTCTCATTTCACCCCTAACCTGATTACGTTTTCTCTCCTCATTCACCCATTTCTACTTTAGCCACGCTTGATTATAAATCCCTGCTTCTTCACGCACCCATCGCTTTTCCTCTCATCTAAGCGATGATTACTGATCCTCTTGGTTACGTCCCCCTTGCCTGTAATTAGTGTCCCCAATAGAGTGGTACGGCCATAGATTCCACCCGTTGGACCTGGCAATATCGGACGTAAAGAGAGCAGTGAAAGCCGATGAATTCTTGTATATTGACATCAAAGAATAGCTAACCTCTGGTCTCGTCACTTCACAACGAACAGGCTCACGCAGACAGAGATGGGGTAGATTGTTGTGGTCATGAGCGATTACATGAAGGAATGTGAGAAAGTATACATCTATCTCCGAATCTAATCTATTGTGTAATTGCTACGAATCTGTACAAGTGTAGGTTCATTTAGTGAAGAGAAAATATCAAATATAACTTGTCCTACAGATTGACCGATATAACACATGATTGAATCACAAAGGATTTGGCTTCAAAGCCTTCATCAAAAGATAAAGATTAAATAACAAACGTTTTGACTTCTATGTCTTCATCAGTAGACGTGTTTTTTGTTAAATTCATTCCCACGCTGATTCGTTATAGTTATAGTTATTCGAAGGCCCAGGTATCACTGCAGACGAATGAAAATCCGTATTTGTTTAATTGCGTGGGCCAGTGGAACCATCCGAATTAACATCTCATCGAATATCCAAAGAAAGAAAGACAGCTGCAGTCCACATCATAGCAAACACAGCAAAAGTCAAAATACATAAAGCGTATCAGCACCGAAAGTGAACGCAGCTGAACTTTGCTTCGTCCTACGATATCATCATTCATCGTAAGCAATCTGAATATAGACATGATCCCGATGAAAAACACAGTTGGTGGTGTGCACAGGGCACTAAACTCAGTAGCTCCGGCAGTAAGCCGGACTTGGAATATGAGGACACTGCAGTTGTAATTATGCATATATGAAGTCAGGTTTAGTTTAGTTTACTTTAATTTAGTTTTGTTTACTTTAATTTAGTTTAGTTTAGTCGACGGATCTTCCTCATTGCATATCGGGCACTCTCATAGTGGTCATATCTCCTCCCCAGTATGTCCCTCAGTGTTTGGGGATTCGCGACTCCAGTTCTGTGTTGATTTCTTACTCTTCTGTCTCCTCGCGTACCGCTCTATTCTGGCATCCCCAATTCTGACCTGAAGTTCTCGACATAGTTGTCAATTCATGATTTTTGACTGAATCAAAAGCTCCCCCCACCTCTATGAAGGCATTCAGAACGTCATCCCAGTCCATTACACAGCCGCCATCCACGGCAGCCATCCCAGCCAGGGTGTCAGTTCATTTCCTTTCATGATCGTGTGTCCAGGAACGAGAATGAAACCATCCCAGCCAGGGAGTCAGTTCCTTCATTTCCTTTCATAATCGTGTGTCCAGGAACGAGAATGAAACCATCCCAGCCAGGGAGTCAGTTCCTTCATTTCCTTTCATAATCGTGTGTCCAGGAACGAGAATGAAACCATCCCAGCCAGTGTGTCAGTTCCTTCATTTCCTTTCATAATCGTGTGTCCAGGAACGAGAATGAAACCATCCCAGCCAGGGTGTCAGTTCCTTCATTTCCTTTCATAATCGTGTGTCCAGGAACGAGAATGAAACCATCCCAGTCGGTCCTGTGTTCTTTAGTGACACCAACCACTGTCTTCGAACCCAGGCCCTCGATCTTCCTGAGCATGCTCATCGAGTCAATCTGAACATACATGAGTAAAACGTGTGGATTTGAAGTGTCCTTCCTTCCTTCCTTCCCCCCTCCTTCCTTCCTCCATTCCTCCCTCCTTCCCTCCATCCTTCCCTCTCTCCCTCCTTTACTCTCTCCCTCCTTCCCCTCCCTCCCTCCCTCCCTTCCTTCCACTAACCGGATTACTACCAATGGAATTGACATGTCTCTTCGTCACCCGTCCCTGAAAGGACGTTAAGTGGGCGTGGATTCCTTGGGGTTTACTTGTTCCTTTTGATCCAAACATCCGACTTTAGCAAGGTAATTTTGAGTACGTGTTTGCCTTCCCTCTGATCCATACTCGCTTGGCCAGACTAGACTGGTTAGTCTGTTATTACAAGCACTGCGAAGAGGTGGAGTTAGAGCTGGGTTGTTCTGTTCTCCGATCCTGACTCAAGTCATCAGCTGTGAATGGCTGGCAGCTTCCAATATAGTTGCAGTCAGGCTCTTCGCCTCCTAACACATGATTAGATAACAAACGTTTCAACTTCCAAGTCCTCATCAGTCATCATCATCACGTACCGGGCCTGCTGGCGTAGGTGATCATGTCTCACCACGACTTTTGATCTCGACAGTTTTTTTATCATTTCTGTTGTTGACCTTCTGCCTAGCCATTCTCTTAAACTGTCTGTTATTTTTTCTCTTTCTTTATTTCCCTCTATCTCTTCGTCTCTCAATTTTTCCAGTTGTTACAATATATTCCAGCTGTTCCATTCTCATAACATGGCCAAAAAATGATGATTGTTTCTTACTAATATTGAAAATTAGCTCTCTCTTTTTGCTTTGACCTCTTTCAGAACATCTTCATTACTCTTCTTAGCTGTCTATGGTATTCTCAACATTCTTCTGTAAAACCATATTTCTACATCCTCCAGTGATTTCCCTGTCTGTTGTCCTATTGTCCATGATTCACATACATACGTTAAGACTGGCTCTACATAACATTTAAGAACTCTCTTTCTTGTTTCTATTGTCAAAAATGGATTGCATTGTATCTTCCTCATTGTTTATAAAGCTGCTTTTGCCTGAGCTATTCTTCCGTCTGAGGTTAACAAAGTTCCCAAATATTTACATTCATTTACGTTCTTTATCAACAGGCATGATTATATGGTATATGCGTTCCCATGCCTATTCCCAGTTTCGATATAATCCATCTAGACTTAAAGTGCTTATGTATTCTACTCGCTTGACAGCCATTTCTAAAACTTCTAGTCAATAGACCACAAACGTCATACTTCCCTAGGACCGCGCTAATGAAAAATGACACACCAACGACGCGAACTACAAGCACGATAGGAAAACCGCAGTGCTGACAGAACCCGTAGCAATTATGCGATAATATCGTATTGCCAGTATGTGTTTTGACAACCTGGTCGAGACGTGTGTTTCTGCTTGTTAGTTTTTTATCTTTTGCCTGGCGGCAATGCGGTCAGTTTCAGGGAATATTACTGCACATAGGTCGTGTCGATCGGCGGAGATCGTTTTGTTTCATACGAGAGTGCATGTTTTAAAGGAATGCTTTTTTTTTTTTTCGGCTGATCAGACGGTTTAGTATCTTACACGGGATTAGATAATAGAAGCAGTGTGTTTAGGATCGAAGATAAAGTAGGAGAGGGATATGTTGAGTATGTAATAAAGTAGGAGGGATATGTTGAGTATGTAATAAAGTAGGAGGGATATGTTGAGTATGTAATAAAGTAGGAGGGATATGTTGAGTAAGTAATAAAGTAGGAGGGATATATTGAGTAAGCAATAAAGTAGGAGGGATATGTTGAGTAAGCAATAAAGTAGGAGGGATATGTTGAGTATGTAATAAAGTAGGAGCGATATGTTGAGCATGTGATAAAGTAGGAGGGATATGTTAGAGCATGTGATAAAGTAGGAGGGATATGTTAGAGCATGTGATAAAGTAGGAGGGATATGTTGAGTATGTAATAAAGTAGGAGGGATATGTTGAGTATGTAATAAAGTAGGAGGAATATGTTGAGTATGTAATAAAGTAGGAGGGATATGTTGAGTAAGCAATAAAGTAGGAGGGATATGTTGAGTAAGCAATAAAGTAGGAGGGATATGTTGAGTAAGCAATAAAGTATGAGGGATATGATGAACATGTAATAAAGTAGAAGGGATACTTTGAACATGTAATTAAGTAGGAGTAATATGTGGAGCAGGAATCGGCTCCCTCAATGAGATAGAACTGCTTGCACAGAACAGAGACAGATGGCGAGATTTGATAAAATATCTTTAAAAGAAAACTGCTAGAACAAAAATTCATATAGGAGAAGGTGTATCTTGGTCTACGCCCTATGGGCCGGTTACGGCTCGAAAGGTCAATAGAATAGAATAGAATATGTGGAGTATAAAAAAGTAGGAGGGATATATAGAGTCTATAATAAAGTAGGAGGGATATGTAGAGTCTATAATAAAGTAGGAGGGATATGTAGAGTCTATAATGAAGTAGGAGGGATATGTAGAGTGTAATAAAGTAGGAGGGACATGTAGAGTATAGTAAAGTAGGAGGGATATGTAGAGTATAATAAAGTAGGAGGGATATGTAGAACATGTAATAAAGTAGGAGGGATATGTAGAACATGTAATAAAGTAGGAGGGATATGTAGAACATGTAATAAAGCATGAGGGATATGTAGAACATGTAATAAAGTAGGAGGGATATGTAGAACATGTAATAAAGTAGGAGGGATGTGTTGAACATGTAATAAAGTAGCAGGGATATATTGAAAATGTAATAAAATAGGAGGGATATGTAGAACATGTAATAAAGTAGGAGGGATATGTAGAACATGTAATAAAGTAGGAGGGATGTGTTGAACATGTAATAAAGTAGGAGGGATATATTGAACATGTAATAAAGTAGGAGGGATATATTGAACATGTAATAAAGTAGGAGGGATATGTAGAACATGTAATAAAGTAGGAGGGATATGTAGAACATGTAATAAAGTAGGAGGGATATGTAGAACATGTAATAAAGTAGGAGGGATATGTAGAACATGTAATAAAGCAGGAGGGATATGTAGAACATGTAATAAAGTAGGAGGGATATGTAGAACATGTAATAAAGTAGGAGGGATATGTAGAACATGTAATAAAGTAGGAGGGATATGTAGAGCTTATAATAAAGTAGGAGGGATATGTAGAGTCTATAATAAAGTAGGAGGGATATGTAGAGTATAATAAAGTAGGAGGGACATGTAGAGTATAATAAAGTAGGAAGGATATGTAGAGTATATTAAAGTAGGAGGGATATGTAGAACATGTAATAAAGTAGGAGGGATATGTAGAACATGTAATAAAGTAGGAGGGATATGTAGAACATGTAATAAAGCAGGAGGGATATGTAGAACATGTAATAAAGTAGGAGGGATATGTAGAACATGTAATAAAGTAGGAGGGATGTGTTGAACATGTAATAAAGTAGGAGGGATATATTGAACATGTAATAAAGTAGGAGGGATATGTAGAACATGTAATAAAGTAGGAGGGATATGTAGAACATGTAATAAAGCAGGAGGGATATGTAGAACATGTAATAAAGTAGGAGGGATATGTAGAACATGTAATAAAGAAGGAGGGATATGTTGATTATGTAAATAAAGTAGGAGGGATATGTAGAACATGCAATAAAGTAGGAGGGATATGTTGATTATGTAAATAAAGTAGGAGTGATATATTGAACATGTAATAAAGTAGGAGGGATATGTAGAACATGTAATAAAGTAGGAGGAATATGTTGAACGTGTAATAAAGCAGGAGTGATATGTAGAACATGTAATAAAGTAGGAGGGATATGTAGAACATGTAATAAAGTAGGAGGGATGTGTAGAACATGTAATAAAGTAGGAGGGATATATTGAACATGTAATAAAGTAGGAGGGATATGTAGAACATGTAATAAAGTAGGAGGGATGTGTAGAACATGTAATAAAGTAGGAGGGATATATTGAACATGTAATAAAGTAGGAGGGATATGTAGAACATGTAATAAAGTAGGAGGGATATGTAGAACATGTAATAAAGTAGGAGGGATATATTGAACATGTAATAAAGTAGGAGGGATATGTAGAACATGTAATAAAGTAGGAGGGATATGTAGAACATGTAATAAAGTAGGAGGGATGTGTTGAACATGCAATAAAGTAGGAGGGATATATTGAACATGTAATAAAGTAGGAGGGATATGTAGAACATGTAATAAAGTAGGAGGGATATATTGAACATGTAATAAAGCAGGAGTGATATGTAGAACATGTAATAAAGTAGGAGGGATATGTAGAACATGTAATAAAGTAGGAGGGATATGTAGAACATGTAATAAAGTAGGAGGGATATGTAGAACATGTAATAAAGTAGGAGGGATATGTTGAACATGTAATAAAGTAGGAGGGATATGTAGAACATGTAATAAAGTAGGAGGGATATGTTGATTATGTAAATAAAGTAGGAGGGATATGTAGAACATGTAATAAAGTAGGAGGGATATGTTGATTATGTAAATAAACTAGGAGGGATATGTAGAACATGTAATAAAGTAGGAGGGATATGTTGATTATGTAAATAAAGTAGGAGTGATATGTTGATTATGTAAATAAAGTAGGAGGGATATTTTGATTATGTAAATAAAGCAGTTCAGTTAAATCGTTTCCGGTTGTTTCCAAAATGGAGGAATTATTTTTCTCCGGCTTGGTATAGAACCGTTGATCAGAGGTTTAACAAGCCGCTATCGTAAAAACGATGTTGTTAATGAAACGTAGACCTGATACAGAATGTGTAAATTAGCAGTAGATAGTAGTGATAGTTTTTTCGGCCCTAAAACAACAACAAAAATAGGATTCTGGAATGTGCGAACAATGGCCGCTCCGACGAAACATGCACAGGTCGCGAGCGAGATGGACAGATACGATCTAGATATTTTAGGATTAAGCGAAATGCGCTGGCCTGGAACAGGTAGGAGATCTATTGATAATAAAATAGTAGTTTTTTCTGGAAGGGAAGATGGAAAACACCGTGAAGGAGTAGGCATAATGATGACAGACAAAGCTGCAAGAAGTTTATTAGAATGGGAACCGGTAAACAGCCGTCTGATACGAACACGATACAAAACAAAACATGGAAGACTTTCAATTATTCAATGTTATGCGCCTACTAACGAAGCTGATGATGAAGTTAAGGATGATTTTTATAACCAACTGCAACAACTTATAAACAAAATACCAAAACACGATCTTTTAATTGTAATGGGAGACTTCAACGCCAAAGTAGGACAAGATAACGCAGGAGTGGAACATGTGATGGGGAGAGAAGGCTGTAATACAACAAGTCAGAATGGAGAAAGATTAATAGAATTATGTTTAATAGAAAATTTAGTTATAGGTGGGACATTATTTCCACACAAAAATATCCACAAAACAACATGGATATCTCCTGATGATAGAACATCAAATCAAATTGACCACCTATGTATTAAACAACAATTCAGATCATCATTAATAGATGTAAGAGCATACAGAGGTGCTGATGTTAATAGTGACCACAACCTGTGCATTGGGAAAATAAGATTAAAATTTAGAAACCAACAGAAGAGGTCAATTACACATAAAATTGATAGTCATAAACTGAAAGATGAAGCCATAAAGGAAAAGTTTAACATAGAGCTAAGTAATTGTTATTCAGCACTTGGTGAAATAGACTTAGATATCAATGAAATGTGGGACTCACAGAGCAAAATACTAATGACAGCAGCAGAAGCAAGTGCTGGACTGAAGAAAATGGAAAAACGAGCTTGGATCTCAGACACCACATGGAAATACATCAAAGAAAGAAGAGAAGCAAAGAGAGCCATGACTAATGTAAAGACAGATCTTGGAAAGGTTCTGGCAAAAGCAACATACAAAGAATTAGACAACAAAGTGAAAAGTTCGGCAAGAAGAGATACAAGAGCTTATATAGACAACTTGGCAGAGAAAGCAGAGACAGCTGCAATTACAGGAGACAGCAGAACTCTTTATACTGTACAAAAGATGCTGACAAACACCTATACATCCAGTGGAACACCAATTCTAGACAAATCTGGATTAATGCTAACAACAAGCGCAGACATAAAAGCTCGTTGGGCGGAACACTTCAAAGAAATTCTTAACCGTCCACTACCTCACAGTTTAATAGATTTTGAAGCTGAAACACCAGCAGCAGAATTAGATGTAAATTTAGATGACTTCACCTTGAGTGAAATAGAAACCACCTTAAAGCTAATGACCAATAACAAGGCTGCTGGAGAGGATAAGTTAACAGCTGAGATCCTCAAGGCAATTGATAGCCATAATTTAATACATCTCCAAAAAATGTTCAACATCATTTGGAAAACAGAGAAGACGCCTCATAAATGGAAAAAAGGAATCATTGTTAAGATCCCAAAAAAGGGCAATCTTAGAGATTGTAACAACTGGAGAGGCGTGACACTTTTGTCAGTTGCCTCAAAGTTATTCTGTAAAATCATCCTAAATAGAATAAAGGATTCAATAGATACAGTGATGCGTGAAGAACAGGCTGGGTTTAGAAAAGGGAGAAGCTGTCTTGACCACATTTTCACTCTACGACTTATATTGGAGGAACACATTGAAAAGCAAAAACCTTTTGTACTTAACTTCATCGACTTCAAAAAAGCATTTGATAGTATTCATAGAGATTCTTTGTGGAAAATTCTGAAGCAATATGGCTTACCATCAAAAATCATAAATATTATCAAAGACATGTATGATGGTTACACATGTGCAGTTCGAACAGAGGAAGGACTGAGCGAATGTTTCCCAATAGAAACTGGGGTTAAACAAGGATGTATTTTATCGCCCTTGTTATTTGGAATTGTTATGGACTTCATAATGAAGAAATGCTGCACTGGTAATAAAGGCATCGAATGGATACAAGGAGACCATTTGGAGGACCTCGACTTTGCTGATGACATAGTTCTCATCAGCAGTCAGATAAAAACGATGCAGGAAAACACAAATGAACTATCATCAATAGCCAGCAAAATTGGGCTTGAGGTCAATCATGAAAAGACTAAAGTCATGAAAAGTTTAATTCCAACAAGTGACAAAATATACATGGAAAACAAACCAGTAGAAGAGATCGAGCACTTTATCTATCTTGGAAGTCACATTGATCGAGAAGGGGATACGAGCAAAGAAATTAGAATCAGACTGGCTAAAGCAGCAATGTCTTTCAGAAGCCTTTAAAAGTTGTGGAAATCAAAACTCATTAGCACAAACACAAAACTTAGGCTATTCAAATCAAATGTACTATCAACCCTTACGTATGCGTGTGAAAGCTGGAAAACAACAAGAGATATAGAAACAAAGTTGAACGCATTCGAAAATAAATGTCTAAGGAAAATACTTGGTATAGAATGGAACGAATTCAAAACAAACGAGGAAATTAGAGAAATCGCCAATCAACCACTAATATCTTCAGTAATAAAGAAAAGACGATGGTCATACGTTGGACATGTGATGAGAAGAGATAATAATCGAATAGCAAAGCAAGCCCTCATATGGGAAACAACAGGTAAAAGAAAAAGAGGAAGACCCAGGGAGACACTGAGAAGAACATTGATGAGAGAGGCAAGAGCAGCAGGAATCGGCTCCCTCAATGAGATAGAACTGCTTGCACAGAACAGAGACAGATGGCGAGATTTGATAAAATATCTTTAAAAGAAAACTGCTAGAACAAAAATTCATATAGGAGAAGGTGTATCTTGGTCTACGCCCTATGGGCCGGTTACGGCTCGAAAGGTCAATAGATAGATAGATAGAAATAAAGCAGGAGGGATATGTTGATTATGTAAATAAAGTAGGAGGGATATGTTGATTATGTAAATAAAGTAGGAGGGATATGTTGATTATGTAAATAAAGTAGGAGGGATATGTTGATTATGTAAATAAAGTAGGAGGGATGTGTTGATTATGTAAATAAAGCAGGACGGATATGTTGATTATGTAAATAAAGTTGGAGGGATGTGTTGATTATGTAAATAAAGTAGGAGGGATATGTTGATTATGTAAATAAAGTAGGAGGGATATGTTGATTATGTAAATAAAGTAGGAGGGATGTGTTGAACATATAATAAAGTAGGAGGGATATGTTGAACATGTAATAAAGTAGGAGGGATATGTAGAAAATGTAATAAAGTAGGAGGGATATGTTGATTATGTAAATAAACTAGGAGGGATATGTAGAACATGTAATAAAGTAGGAGGGATATGTTGATTATGTAAATAAAGTAGGAGTGATATGTTGATTATGTAAATAAAGTAGGAGGGATATGTTGATTATGTAAATAAAGCAGGAGGGATATGTTGATTATGTAAATAAAGTAGGAGGGATATGTTGATTATGTAAATAAAGTAGGAGGGATATGTTGATTATGTAAATAAAGTAGGAGGGATATGTTGATTATGTAAATAAAGTAGGAGGTATGTGTTGATTATGTAAATAAAGTAGGAGGGATATGTTGATTATGTAAATAAAGTAGGAGTGATATGTTGATTATGTAAATAAAGTAGGAGGGATATGTTGATTATGTAAATAAAGTAGGAGGGATATGTTGATTATGTAAATAAAGTAGGAGGGATGTGTTGAACATATAATAAAGTAGGAGGGATATGTTGAACATGTAATAAAGTAGGAGGGATATGTAGAACATATAATAAAGTAGGCGGGATGTGTTGATTATGTAAATAAAGCAGGAGGGATATGTTGATTATGTAAATAAAGTAGGAGGGATGTGTTGATTATGTAAATAAAGCAGGAGGGATATGTTGATTATGTAAATAAAGTAGGAGGGATGTGTTGATTATGTAAATAAAGCAGGAGTGATATGTTGATTATGTAAATAAAGTAGGAGGGATATGTTGATTATGTAATAAAGTAGGAGTGATATGTTGATTATGTAAATAAAGTAGGAGGGATATGTTGATTATGTAAATAAAGTAGGAGGGATATGTTGATTATGTAAATAAAGTAGGAGGGATGTGTTGAACATATAATAAAGTAGGAGGGATATGTTGAACATGTAATAAAGTAGGAGGGATATGTAGAACATATAATAAAGTAGGCGGGATGTGTTGATTATGTAAATAAAGCAGGAGGGATATGTTGATTATGTAAATAAAGCAGGAGGGATATGTTGATTATGTAAATAAAGCAGGAGGGATATGTAGAACATGTAATAAAGTAGGAGGGATATGTAGAACATGTAATAAAGTAGGAGGGATATGTAGAACATGTAATAAAGTAGGAGGTATGTGTTGAACATGTAATAAAGTAGGAGTGATATGTTGAGCATATAATAAAGTAGGAGTGATATGTTGATCATATAACAAAGTAGAAGGGATATGTAGAACATGTAATAAAGTAGGAGGAATGTGTTGAACATGTAATAAAGTAGGAGGGATGTGTTGAACATGTAATAAAGTAGGAGGGATATGTTGATTATGTAAATAAAGCAGGCGGGATATGTAGAACATGTAATAAAGTAGGAGGGATATGTAGAACATGTAATAAAGTAGGAGTGATATGTAGAACATGTAATAAAGCAGGAGGGATATGTAGAACATGTAATAAATTAGGAGGAATATGTTGAACGTGTAATAAAGCAGGAGTGATATGTAGAACATGTAATAAAGTAGGAGGGATATGTAGAACATGTAATAAAGTAGGAGGGATGTGTAGAACATGTAATAAAGTAGGAGGGATATATTGAACATGTAATAAAGTAGGAGGGATATGTAGAACATGTAATAAAGTAGGAGGGATGTGTAGAACATGTAATAAAGTAGGAGGGATATATTGAACATGTAATAAAGTAGGAGGGATATGTAGAACATGTAATAAAGTAGGAGGGATATGTAGAACATGTAATAAAGTAGGAGGGATATATTGAACATGTAATAAAGTAGGAGGGATATGTAGAACATGTAATAAAGTAGGAGGGATATGTAGAACATGTAATAAAGTAGGAGGGATGTGTTGAACATGTAATAAAGTAGGAGGGATATATTGAACATGTAATAAAGTAGGAGGGATATGTAGAACATGTAATAAAGTAGGAGGGATATGTAGAACATGTAATAAAGTAGGAGGGATATGTAGAACATGTAATAAAGTAGGAGGGATATGTAGAACATGTAATAAAGTAGGAGGGATATGTTGAACATGTAATAAAGTAGGAGGGATATGTAGAACATGTAATAAAGTAGGAGGGATATGTTGATTATGTAAATAAAGTAGGAGGGATATGTAGAACATGTAATAAAGTAGGAGGGATATGTAGAACATGTAATAAAGCAGGAGGGATATGTAGAACATGTAATAAAGTAGGTGGGATATGTAGAACATGTAATAAAGTAGGAGGGATATGTTGATTATGTAAATAAACTAGGAGGTATATGTAGAACATGTAATAAAGTAGGAGGGATATGTTGATTATGTAAATAAAGTAGGAGTGATATGTTGATTATGTAAATAAAGTAGGAGGGATATGTTGATTATGTAAATAAAGCAGGAGGGATATGTTGATTATGTAAATAAAGTAGGAGGGATATGTTGATTATGTAAATAAAGTAGGAGTGATATGTTGATTATGTAAATAAAGCAGGAGGGATATGTTGATTATGTAAATAAAGTAGGAGGGATATGTTGATTATGTAAATAAAGTAGGAGGGATATGTTGATTATGTAAATAAAGTAGGAGGGATATGTTGATTATGTAAATAAAGTAGGAGGGATGTGTTGATTATGTAAATAAAGCAGGAGGGATATGTTGATTATGTAAATAAAGTAGGAGGGATGTGTTGATTATGTAAATAAAGCAGGAGTGATATGTTGATTATGTAAATAAAGTAGGAGGGATATGTTGATTATGTAAATAAAGTAGGAGGGATGTGTTGAACATATAATAAAGTAGGAGGGATATGTTGAACATGTAATAAAGTAGGAGGGATATGTAGAACATATAATAAAGTAGGCGGGATGTGTTGATTATGTAAATAAAGCAGGAGGGATATGTTGATTATGTAAATAAAGCAGGAGGGATATGTTGATTATGTAAATAAAGCAGGAGGGATATGTAGAACATGTAATAAAGTAGGAGGGATATGTAGAACATGTAATAAAGTAGGAGGGATATGTAGAACATGTAATAAAGTAGGAGGGATATGTAGAACATGTAATAAAGTAGGAGGGATATGTAGAACATGTAATAAAGTAGGAGGGATATGTAGAACATGTAATAAAGTAGGAGGGATATGTAGAACATGTAATAAAGTAGGAGCGATGTGTTGAACATATAATAAAGCTGGAGGGATATGTTGATTATGTAAATAAAGCAAGAGGGATATGTAGAACATGTAATAAAGCAGGAGGGATATTTAGAACATGTAATAAAGCAGGAGGGATATGTAGAACATGTAATAAAGCAGGAGGGATATGTAGAACATGTAATAAAGTAGGAGGGATGTGTTGAACATGTAATAAAGTAGGAGTGATATGTTGAGCATATAATAAAGTAGGAGTGATATGTTGAGCATATAATAAAGTAGGAGGGATATGTAGAACATGTAATAAAGTAGGAGGGATGTGTTGAACATGTAATAAAGTAGGAGGGATGTGTTGAACATGTAATAAAGTAGGAGGGATATGTAGAACATGTAATAAAGCAGGAGGGATATGTAGAACATGTAATAAAGCAGGAGGGATATGTAGAACATGTAATAAAGCAGGAGGGATATGTAGAGCATGTAATAAAGCAGGAGGGATATGTAGAACATGTAATAAAGTAGGAGGGATGTGTTGAACATGTAATAAAGTAGGAGTGATATGTTGAGCATATAATAAAGTAGGAGTGATATGTTGAGCATATAATAAAGTAGGAGGGATATGTAGGACATGTAATAAAGTAGGAGGGATGTGTTGAACATGTAATAAAGTAGGAGGGATGTGTTGAACATGTAATAAAGTAGGAGGGATTTGTTGATTATGTAATAAAGCAGGAGGGATATGTAGAACATGTAATAAAGTAGGAGGGATATGTAGAACGTGTAATAAAATAGGAGGGATATGTAGAACATGTAATAAAGCAGGAGGGATATGTAGAACATGTAATAAAGTAGGAGGGATATGTAGAACATGTAATAAAGCAGGAGGGATATGTAGAACATGTAATAAAGTAGGAGGTATGTGTTGAACATGTAATAAAGTAGGAGTGATATGTTGAGCATATAATAAAGTAGGAGTGATATGTTGATCATATAATAAAGTAGGAGGGATATGTAGAACATGTAATAAAGTAGGAGGGATGTGTTGAACATGTAATAAAGTAGGAGGGATGTGTTGAACATGTAATAAAGTAGGAGGGATATGTTGATTATGTAAATAAAGCAGGCGGGATATGTAGAACATGTAATAAAGTAGGAGGGATATGTAGAACATGTAATAAAGTAGGAGGGATATGTAGAACATGTAATAAAGCAGGAGGGATATGTTGAGCATATAATAAAGTAGGAGTGATATGTTGAGCATATAATAAAGTAGGAGTGATATGTTGAGCATATAATAAAGTATGAGTGTTATGTTGAGCATATAATAAAGTAGGAGGGATATGTTGATTATGTAAATAAAGTAGGAGGGATATGTTGATTATGTAAATAAAGTAGGAGGGATATGTAGAACATGTAATAAAGTAGGAGGGATATGTTGATTATGTAAATAAAGTAGGAGTGATATGTAATTATGTAAATAAAGTAGGAGGGATATGTTGATTATGTAAATAAAGTAGGAGTGATATGTTGATTATGTAAATAAAGTAGGAGTGATATGTTGAGCATATAATAAAGTAGGTGGGATATGTAGAAATCCTAGGCCGTTTCCGGTTGTTTCCAAAATGGAGGAATTATTTTTCTCCGGCTTGGTATAGAACCGTTGATCAGAGGTTTAACAAGCCGCTATCGTAAAAACGATGTTGTTAATGAAACGTAGACCTGATACAGAATGTGTAAATTAGCAGTAGATAGTAGTGATAGTTTTTTCGGCCCTAAAACAACAACAAAAATAGGATTCTGGAATGTGCGAACAATGGCCGCTCCGACGAAACATGCACAGGTCGCGAGCGAGATGGACAGATACGATCTAGATATTTTAGGATTAAGCGAAATGCGCTGGCCTGGAACAGGTAGGAGATCTATTGATAATAAAATAGTAGTTTTTTCTGGAAGGAAAGATGGAAAACACCGTGAAGGAGTAGGCATAATGATGACAGACAAAGCTGCAAGAAGTTTATTAGAATGGGAACCGGTAAATAGCCGTCTGATACGAACACGATACAAAACAAAACATGGAAGACTTTCAATTATTCAATGTTATGCGCCTACTAACGAAGCTGATGATGAAGTTAAGGATGATTTTTATAACCAACTGCAACAACTTATAAACAAAATACCAAAACACGATCTTTTAATTGTAATGGGAGACTTCAACGCCAAAGTAGGACAAGATAACGCAGGAGTGGAACATGTGATGGGGAGAGAAGGCTGTAATACAACAAGTCAGAATGGAGAAAGATTAATAGAATTATGTTTAATAGAAAATTTAGTTATAGGTGGGACATTATTTCCACATAAAAATATCCACAAAACAACATGGATATCTCCTGATGATAGAACATCAAATCAAATTGACCACCTATGTATTAAACAACAATTCAGATCATCATTAATAGATGTAAGAGCATACAGAGGTGCTGATGTTAATAGTGACCACAACCTGTGCATTGGGAAAATAAGATTAAAATTTAGAAACCAACAGAAGAGGTCAATTACACATAAAATTGATAGTCATAAACTGAAAGATGAAGCAATAAAGGAAAAGTTTAACATAGAGCTAAGTAATTGTTATTCAGCACTTGGTGAAATAGACTTAGATATCAATGAAATGTGGGACTCACAGAGCAAAATACTAATGACAGCAGCAGAAGCAAGTGCTGGACTGAAGAAAATGGAAAAACGAGCTTGGATCTCAGACACCACATGGAAATACATCAAAGAAAGAAGAGAAGCGAAGAGAGCCATGACTAATGTAAAGACAGATCTTGGAAAGGTTCTGGCAAAAGCAACATACAAAGAATTAGACAACAAAGTGAAAAGTTCGGCAAGAAGAGATACAAGAGCTTATATAGACAACTTGGCAGAGAAAGCAGAGACAGCTGCAATTACAGGAGACAGCAGAACTCTTTATACTGTACAAAAGATGCTGACAAACACCTATACATCCAGTGGAACACCAATTCTAGACAAATCTGGATTAATGCTAACAACAAGCGCAGACATAAAAGCCCGTTGGGCGGAACACTTCAAAGAAATTCTTAACCGTCCACTACCTCACAGTTTAATAGATTTTGAAGCTGAAACACCAGCAGCAGAATTAGATGTAAATTTAGATGACTTCACCTTGAGTGAAATAGAAACCACCTTAAAGCTAATGACCAATAACAAGGCTGCTGGAGAGGATAAGTTAACAGCTGAGATCCTCAAGGCAATTGATAGCCATAATTTAATACATCTCCAAAAAATGTTCAACATCATTTGGAAAACAGAGAAGACGCCTCATAAATGGAAAAAAGGAATCATTGTTAAGATCCCAAAAAAGGGCAATCTTAGAGATTGTAACAATTGGAGAGGCGTGACACTTTTGTCAGTTGCCTCAAAATTATTCTGTAAAATCATCCTAAATAGAATAAAGGATTCAATAGATACAGTAATGCGTGAAGAACAGGCTGGGTTTAGAAAAGGGAGAACCTGTCTTGACCACATTTTCACTCTACGACTTATATTGGAGGAACACATTGAAAAGCAAAAACCTTTTGTACTTAACTTCATCGACTTCAAAAAAGCATTTGATAGTATTCATAGAGATTCTTTGTGGAAAATTCTGAAGCAATATGGCTTACCATCAAAAATCATAAATATTATCAAAGACATGTATGATGGTTACACATGTGCAGTTCGAACAGAGGAAGGACTGAGCGAATGTTTCCCAATAGAAACTGGGGTTAAACAAGGATGTATTTTATCGCCCTTGTTATTTGGAATTGTTATGGACTTCATAATGAAGAAATGCTGCACTGGTAATAAAGGCATCGAATGGATACAAGGAGACCATTTGGAGGACCTCGACTTTGCTGATGACATAGTTCTCATCAGCAATCAGATAAAAACGATGCAGGAAAACACAAATGAACTATCATCAATAGCCAGCAAAATTGGGCTTGAGGTCAATCATGAAAAGACTAAAGTCATGAAAAGTTTAATTCCAACAAGTGACAAAATATACATGGAAAACAAACCAGTAGAAGAGATCGATCACTTCATCTATCTTGGAAGTCACATTGATCGAGAAGGGGATACGAGCAAAGAAATTAGAATCAGACTGGCTAAAGCAGCAATGTCTTTCAGAAGCCTTTAAAAGTTGTGGAAATCAAAACTCATTAGCACAAACACAAAACTTAGGCTATTCAAATCAAATGTACTATCAACCCTTACGTATGCGTGTGAAAGCTGGAAAACAACAAGAGATATAGAAACAAAGTTGAACGCATTCGAAAATAAATGTCTAAGGAAAATACTTGGTATAGAATGGAACGAATTCAAAACAAACGAGGAAATTAGAGAAATCGCCAATCAACCACTAATATCTTCAGTAATAAAGAAAAGACGATGGTCATACGTTGGACATGTGATGAGAAGAGATAATAATCGAATAGCAAAGCAAGCCCTCATATGGGAAACAACAGGTAAAAGAAAAAGAGGAAGACCCAGGGAGACACTGAGAAGAACATTGATGAGAGAGGCAAGAGCAGCAGGAATCGGCTCCCTCAATGAGATAGAACTGCTTGCACAGAACAGAGACAGATGGCGAGATTTGATAAAATATCTTTAAAAGAAAACTGCTAGAACAAAAATTCATATAGGAGAAGGTGTATCTTGGTCTACGCCCTATGGGCCGGTTACGGCTCGAAAGGTCAATAGATAGATAGATATGTAGAACATGTAATAAAGTAGGAGGGATATGTAGAACATGTAATAAAGTAGGAGGGATATGTAGAACATGTAATAAAGCAGGAGGGATATTTAGAACATGTAATAAAGCAGGAGGGATATGTAGAACATGTAATAAAGCAGGAGGGATATGTAGAACATGTAATAAAGCAGGAGGGATATGTAGAACATGTAATAAAGCAGGAGGGATATGTAGAACATGTAATAAAGTAGGAGGGATATGTAGAACATGTAATAAAGTAGGAGTGATATGTTGAACATGTAATAAAGTAGGAGGGATATGTAGAACATGTAATAAAGTAGGAGGGATGTGTTGAACGTATAATAAAGTAGGAGGGATGTGTTGAACATATAATAAAGTAGGCGGGATGTGTTGATTATGTAAATAAAGCAGGAGGGATATGTTGATTATGTAAATAAAGTAGGAGGGATATGTTGATTATGTAAATAAAGTAGGAGTGATATGTTGATTATGTAAATAAAGTAGGAGGGATATGTTGATTATGTAAATAAAGTAGGAGGGATATGTTGATTATGTAAATAAAGTAGGAGTGATATGTTGATTATGTAAATAAAGCAGGAGGGATATGTTGATTATGTAAATAAAGTAGGAGGGATATGTTGATTATGTAAATAAAGCAGGAGGGATATGTAGAACATGTAATAAATTCGGAGGGATGTGTTGAACATGTAATAAAGTAGGAGTGATATGTTGAGCATATAATAAAGTAGGAGTGATATGTTGAACATGTAATAAAGTAGGAGGGATATGTAGAACATGTAATAAAGTAGGAGGGATGTGTTGAACATATAATAAAGTAGGAGGGATGTGTTGAACATATAATAAGTAGGCGGGATGTGTTGATTATGTAAATAAAGCAGGAGGGATATGTTGATTATGTAAATAAAGTAGGAGGGATATGTTGATTATGTAAATAAAGTAGGAGGGATATGTTGATTATGTAAATAAAGTAGGAGGGATATGTTGATTATGAAAATAAAGTAGGAGGGATATGTTGTTTATGTAAATAAAGTAGGAGTGATATGTTGATTATGTAAATAAAGCAGGAGGGATATGTTGATTATGTAAATAAAGTAGGAGTGATATGTTGATTATGTAAATAAAGTAGGAGGGATATGTTGATTATGTAAATAAAGTAGGAGTGATATGTTGATTATGTAAATAAAGTAGGAGGAATATGTTGATTATGTAAATAAAGTAGGAGGGATATGTTGGTTATGTAAATAAAGTAGGAGGGATATGTTGATTATGTAAATAAAGCAGGAGGGATATGTTGATTATGTAAATAAAGTAGGAGGGATATGTTGATTATGTAAATAAAGTAGGAGGGATATGTTGATTATGTAAATAAAGTAGGAGGGATATGTTGATTATGTAAATAAAGTAGGAGTGATATGTTGAGCGTATAATAAAGTAGGAGGGATATGTAGAACATGTAATAAAGTAGGGGGGATATGTAGAACATGTAATAAAGTAGGAGGGATATGTTGATTATGTAAATAAAGTAGGAGTGATATGTTGAGCATATAATAAAGTAGGAGGGATATGTAGAACATGTAATAAAGTTGGAGGGATATGTAGAACATGTAATAAAGTAGGAGGGATATGTTGATTATGTAAATAAAGTAGGAGTGATATTTTGAGCATATAATAAAGTAGGAGGGATATGTAGAACATGTAATAAAATAGGAGGGATATGTAGAACATGTAATAAAGTAGGAGGGATATGTAGAACATGTAATAAAGTAGGAGGGATATGTAGAACATGTAATAAAGTAGGAGGGATGTGTTGAACATATAATAAAGCAGGAGGGATATGTTGATTATGTAAATAAAGCAGGAGGGATATGTAGAACATGTAATAAAGCAGGAGGGATATGTAGAACATGTAATAAAGCAGGAGGGATATGTAGAACATGTAATAAAGCAGGAGGGATATGTAGAACATGTAATAAAGCAGGAGGGATATGTAGAACATGTAATAAAGCAGGAGGGATATGTAGAACATGTAATAAAGTAGGAGGGATGTGTTGAACATGTAATAAAGTAGGAGTGATATGTTGAGCATATAATAAAGTAGGAGTGATATGTTGAGCATATAATAAAGTAGGAGGGATATGTAGAACATGTAATAAAGTAGGAGGGATGTGTTGAACATGTAATAAAGTAGGAGGGATGTGTTGAACATATAATAAAGTAGGAGGGATATGTAGAACATGTAATAAAGTAGGAGGGATGTGTTGAACATGTAATAAAGTAGGAGGGATGTGTTGAACATGTAATAAAGTAGGAGGGATATGATGATTATGTAAATAAAGCAGGAGGGATATGTAGAACATGTAATAAAGTAGGAGGGATATGTAGAGCGTGTAATAAAGTAGGAGGGATATGTAGAACATGTAATAAAGCAGGAGGGATATGTAGAACATGTAATAAAGTAGGAGGGATATGTAGAACATGTAATAAAGCAGGAGGGATATGTAGAACATGTAATAAAGTAGGAGGGATATGTAGAACATGTAATAAAGCAGGAGGGATATGTAGAACATGTAATAAAGTAGGAGGGATATGTAGAACATGTAATAAAGTAGGAGGGATGTGTTGAACATGTAATAAAGTAGGAGTGATATGTTGAGCGTATAATAAAGTAGGAGTGATATGTTGAGCATATAATAAAGTAGGAGGGATATGTAGAACATGTAATAAAGTAGGAGGGATGTGTTGAACATGTAATAAAGTAGGAGGGATGTGTTGAACATGTAATAAAGTAGGAGGGATATGTTGATTATGTAAATAAAGCAGGCGGGATATGTAGAACATGTAATAAAGTAGGAGGGATATGTAGAACATGTAATAAAGTAGGAGGGATATGTAGAACATGTAATAAAGCAGGAGGGATATGTTGAGCATATAATAAAGTAGGAGTGATATGTTGAGCATATAATAAAGTAGGAGTGATATGTTGAGCATATAATAAAGAAGGAGTGATATGTTGAGCATATAATAAAGTAGGAGGGATATGTTGATTATGTAAATAAAGTAGGAGGGATATGTTGATTATGTAAATAAAGTAGGAGGGATATGTAGAACATGTAATAAAGTAGGAGGGATATGTTGATTATGTAAATAAAGTAGGAGTGATATGTTGATTATGTAAATAAAGTAGGAGGGATATGTTGATTATGTAAATAAAGTAGGAGTGATATGTTGATTATGTAAATAAAGTAGGAGTGATATGTTGATTATGTAAATAAAGTAGGAGTGATATGTTGATTATGTAAATAAAGTAGGAGGGATATGTTGATTATGTAAATAAAGTAGGAGGGATATGTTGATTATGTAAATAAAGTAGGAGGGATATGTTGAACATGTAATAAAGTAGGAGGGATGTGTTGAGCATATAATAAAGTAGGCGGGATGTGTTGAACATGTAATAAAGCAGGAGGGATATGTTGATTATGTAAATAAAGCAGGAGGGATATGTAGAACATGTAATAAAGTAGGAGGGATGTGTTGAACATATAATAAAGTAGGCGGGATGCGTTGAACATGTAATTAAGTGGGAGGGATAAGTTGAACATGTAATAAAGTAGGAGGATATGTTGAACATGTAATACAGTAGGAGGGATGTGTTGAACGTGTAATTAAGTAGGAGGGATATGTTGTGCGTGAAATAGGATATACTTTTTTAAATGAAATAGTTAGAGCTAAGATGTGAACAGAGAGAATGTCCAGCGGTTGTGCATTACAAACCACAGTCTGTATTCTGCCAGTCATTACCGCGTTATTACTAATAGGAAAAAGCCATGATGTTCGCTTCTTTACTTTTAGGATATCATGATAACACGCTCGTTGGAAATAAAAGAGAAAAAAAAGAATAAAAGGATTTAAGAAAGAAAGAAAAAAAAAGAAAGAAAGAAAGAAAGAAAGAAAGAAAGAATAGAAAAAAAAGTAAAGACATGAAGTAAAGGTGGCAGGATGAAATAATTAAAAAAGAGCAGGGAGGTAGGAAGGAAGGATGAGGGAGGGAGTAAGGAAGGAAGGGCTGGGAAGAAAGAGAAGAAAGAATAGAGGGAGTAAGAAGGAAAAAAAGAAAAGGCGGAGGAAGAAAGTAGGGAGGGAAATGCGGAAGGAACCTCAGTTACATCGCAAATGAGCGGTCTGAGAATCTACGTCTGCTGTCGAGCATGTGCAAAATTTGTTTCAGTGTTGGCCACCACCGAAATAAACAAAAGAATAGGAATGGCAACAAGTAATTTTAATGTCATGAAGAACATACTAACATCAAAACAAATAACACCAGAGCTAAAACTAAGAATAGACAAATGTTATGTCTTCTCAACATTCCTATATGGTGCAGAAATATGGACATTAGAGCAAAAAACAGAACAGAAAATTGAAGCCTTTGAAATGTGGATATATAGAAGAATAGGTAGAATTGGATGGAAGGAAAAGAAAACAAACGATGAAGTCTTAAAACAACTAAAAAGGGAAAAAAAAAAACTGCTAAACGCAATTCAAACAAGACAAATGTGATTTTTGGGTCATCTTAAAAGACACAACAGCCTACTGATAGTAATCCTGGAAGGGAAAATACAAGGTAAAAGAGGCAGTGGCAGACCAAGACTAACATGGACGAGTAACATCAAAAGATGAACAAACCAGCCTATGACAACCTGCACCATCAAAGCAAGAGACAGAACAGAATGGCGCTCCATGGCAGCAAACCTTTGTTGCGAAGATGGCACTCGATGATGATGATGATGACCAGCACTACTCCAGTACTGTCCTTTGATATAAACCAATATGTAGTGCCTATTGAATGTTGATGAACCTAGAATCGAACCCTGATGCCTTGACTTCAGTAGAGCAGATGCACTAACCGCCGCTGCCTTCCTTGTTGGTATGTACCCGCGGATGCTGGCCGTGTCGCGCCCACCTCCTGGTGTGTCTACGGGGTTTGAGAGCGAGGTATTCACCAGACGTTTTGTTTACGCCGACCGTGATAGCTCGTCAGCAAAGACATTAACCGCTGGAAGGGTCAGATGAAAGGTTCTCACATTATTCTTGTCTTGAGGTCAGCTTTAGATGTCCATCTGTTGGGATTTAATTCTTTCAGCCCGCGGGCTTTATTAATATTATAGATGGCTATGGATTGTCTAACCGAGTTGTATTTAAAGGGAAAATGGAAGTACGAGACTGGAATCGGCGTTATGCGAGTTTTCACGCATATGTGCTCGCCCGCCCTTCGAACACTTCTGGATAGTGTCGCCTCAAGCATCGAAACTCACAATGCGGAAAGGCATTCCTCACCTTCCCAGAGTACTACCCTGGTACTGGTTTCTGCCAGCGGTTGAGTCGACTGTAGGGATATTTTTTTGTCAAACTACGAGTACAACCTACACTGCTTCCAGCGGGAATCGAACACAGGTTGTCGGAACGTCGGTAGCCTAGTCGGGTGTTTTCCCAACTTTGCTACCGATGCCCGCTGAGTTGTATCTGTGATAGTCTATTAAATTATTGTTTGGGATTAAGTTAGAAAGTCGACTAAGAGGATTTGAAAGTCGCTGTCTTAAGAGGATTCTAAACATCCTTTGGTATCAACACATTACAAGCAAGAAGTCGCCAGAAGATCAGGCATTAACATCAATCAAGATGTGAAAAGAGGATGTTGGAAACGGCTAGGCCACGTTCTAGGAATGGAACGGTTTTCCGCTCCTAGAAATAACATGGACACTACCTGGCAGTGGAAGAATAGACAGATAATTGGGGTCATGGCGACGAACTATACATGATGAAATGGAAGAGGTAGATCATTGGTGTCATGGCGACGAACTATACATGATGAAATGGAAGAGGTAGATCATTGGGGACATGGCGACGAACTATACATGATGAAATGGAAGAGGTAGATCATTGGGGACATGGCGACGAACTATACATGATGAAATGGAAGAGGTAGATCATTGGGGTCATGGCGACGAACTATACATGATGAAATGGAAGATGTAGATCATTGGGGACATGGCGACGAACTATACATGATGAAATGGAAGAGGTAGATCATTGGGGACATGGCGACGAACTATACATGATGAAATGGAAGAGGCTGGCAGGTCCTGGCGAGAGTTGTCCGTGCTTGCTCCAGACCGGATTGGGTGGGGATCTCTTGTGAGTGCTCTATGATAGGTGATCTCTTGTGAGTGCTCTATGATAGGTGATCTCTTGTGAGTGCTCTATGATAGGTGATCTCTTGTGAGTGCTCTATGATAGGTGATCTCTTGTGAGTGCTCTATGATAGGTGGAGACTCTTGTGAGTGCTCTATGATAGGTGATCTCTTGTGAGTGCTCTATGATAGGTGATCTCTTGTGAGTGCTCTATGATAGGTGATCTCTTGTGAGTGCTCTATGATAGGTGATCTCTTGTGAGTGCTCTATGATAGGTGGAGACTCTTGTGAGTGCTCTATGATAGGTGATCTCTTGTGAGTGCTCTATGATAGGTGATCTCTTGTGAGTGCTCTATGATAGGTGATCTCTTGTGAGTGCTCTATGATAGGTGGAGACTCTTGTGAGTGCTCTATGATAGGTGATCTCTTGTGAGTGCTCTATGATAGGTGATCTCTTGTGAGTGCTCTATGATAGGTGATCTCTTGTGAGTGCTCTATGATAGGTGGAGACTCTTGTGAGTGCTCTATGATAGGTGATCTCTTGTGAGTGCTCTATGATAGGTGATCTCTTGTGAGTGCTCTATGATAGGTGATCTCTTGTGAGTGCTCTATGATAGGTGGAGACTCTTGTGAGTGCTCTATGATAGGTGATCTCTTTTGAGTGCTCTATGATAGGTGATCTCTTGTGAGTGCTCTATGATAGGTGATCTCTTGTGAGTGCTCTATGACAGGTGATCTCTTGTGAGTGCTCTATGATAGGTGGAGACTCTTGTGAGTGCTCTATGATAGGTGATCTCTTGTGAGTGCTCTATGATAGGTGATCTCTTGTGAGTGCTCTATGATAGGTGATCTCTTGTGAGTGCTCTATGATAGGTGATCTCTTGTGAGTGCTCTATGATAGGTGGAGACTCTTGTGAGTGCTCTATGATAGGTGATCTCTTGTGAGTGCTCTATGATAGGTGATCTCTTGTAGTGCTCCATCCATGATAGGTGGAGACTCTTGTGAGTGCTCTAATCTCCGACCGGAAGTTAGAGTATTTAGAAGAAGACTGTGATAGTGGTTGTATCAAAATTGTGATGGACACCCAGCGTCGCAAGGACGCTAAGCTATGTAGCTGTGTTGTTATTTGCACTAGAGCTGTGATATTTGCTCCTTTCCGCCCAACACGTGTGACTTTAACCACGGCATGTTTGGGCACCGCTGACCTTCCTACCTCGATCTCGACTTGCTTAGCCAGACTTGGCGGATTAGTATTTTTCTAGAGGCACCACGAAGAGGTGGAGTACGGTCTGGATATTTCTGGTTCACCGATCTTGGCGTTTTGTATCCAAAAGTTGAAAGGCTAAAGTGTTAGTGTTTGTGTGGGTTTGTGTGTGTGGGGGTGGGAGGGGGGGGGTGTGAACTTTGAGAGATACGATCTTGAGCTGTCTAGTGCGACATCTGTCGACATGGCAAGGCATTGTAGAAGATGCCCCGATGCCCGGCATTTCAAAATATGCCCTTAAGTGCTCCAGAAACACAACGCCTGGACCGCTTCTTACATCATCCCGCAGTTAATGCCTTTATTGGTAAGTTACTAAGGAGGGTCTCACATTCACTTTTCCATTATTATTATAGCGCACTAACCACCACGCTACTGAGCCAATAAAGTATCCAACTGGATAAGGCGAAGAGCAAAACTCAGAAAGAGTAATGTATCTGCGTGAGTTTTGTGAAAAATAAACACAGTAAGGATTGAAGTCGATTTTTGACAGTGGAAACAAGATAAAGAGTTCTTAGATGTTATGTAGAACCAGTCTTAACATACGTATGTGAAGCATGGACAATATGACAACAGACAAGAAAATCACTGGAGGCTATAGAATTGTGGTGTTGCAGAATGATGTTGAGAATACCATGGACAGATAAGAAGACAGTGAAAACATTCTGAAAGGGGCCAAAGGAAAAAAGAGAGCTAATGCCCAATATTAGGAAGAAACAATTATTTTTTTTTTTTTTTTGCCATGTAATGAGAAGGGAAGGGAGCCGCGATAGCTCAGTGGTTTGTGAATTGGACTACAAAGGGTTCGATCCCAACCGACGGCTTCCGGGTTTACCCAGCCTTAAATGGGTACCTGATTTTTTCTGGGAAAGTAAAGCGGCACGGGTGTAATACCGACCACATTATCCCAAAAATCATGTGCTAAAGGTCTATAAAATGTATGGTCACTAACACCTTATTCCTTATACGCCACTTGGCGTGACGGGGGTACTTTACTTTAAAAAAAAAAATTTTAATGAGAAGGGAACATCTAGAATATATTGTAATAACTGGAAAATATGAGGGACGAAGATATAGAAGCAAGCAAAGAGAAAAGATACCAGACAGCGTAAGAGAATGACTTGGCAGAAGGTCAACAGCAGAAATGATAAATAATTGTCGAGGTCGAGGGTTATGGAGAGCCATGATCGCCTACGTCAGCAGGCATGGCACTAGATGATGATAAAACCCAGTAAGAAAACAAAAAGTCGCGAATCTCACTCTTGCGAATGGCTCAACACATCTATGGTACCTTCATTGTTCCAATTTGAAAACCGCTGGCTGTTTGTTTGAATGAATGACCAGCAGAGACAGAAGTTTACTTTTCAGGTGCCTCTTATCTGGTTTGAGAAGCCGTGATCTGATATTGTTTATAGTAGCCGGGGAAGGGAAAAATTCACTAGAATTGTGTCTTGCATGAGTTAAAGAAGTCACGTTTAGGTTGCTGCGCTCTCCTATTGGACAATAGTTTGTTCTCATTTATTTATTTATTTTTTTTTTTTGCATTCTCCAGCTTTTCCCAATGTGGGGGAAGTGCCTAGAGACTAGGAACTACATTTTGTCAGTTAATCCGTTTTTCGCTGGCAGCCTTTTGCATAGGGGTCCCTCGCCGCACAGGCAGATAACCCCGTCTTCGGATGTCATCACCATCGAGTGCCATCTCTGCATCGAAGGTTGGCTACCATGGAGCGACATTCTGCTCTGTCTCTTGCTTTGATAGTGCAGGTTGTCATAGGCTGGTTTTGTCCATCTTTTGATGTTACCCGTCCATGTTAGTCTTGGTCTGCCTCTGCCTCATTTACTTTGTATTTTCCCCTCCAGGATTACTTTTAGTAGGCTGTTGTGTCTTTTAACATGACCCAAAAATCGCATTTGTCTTGTTTGAATTGTATTTAGTAGTTCTCTTTTCATTTTTAGTTGTTTTAAGAATTCATCGTTTGTTTTCTTTTCCTTCCATCCAATTCTACCTATTCTTCTATATATCCACATTTCAAAGGCTTCAGTTTTCTGTTCTGTTCTCTTGTCTAATGTATATGTTTCTGCGCCATACAGGAATATTGAGAAGATGTAACATTTTGCTATTCTTAGTTTTAGCCCTGGTGTTATTTGTTTTGATGTTAGTATGTTTTTCATGACATTAAAATTACTTTTTGCCATTCCTACTCTTTCGTTTATTTCAGTTTTACATTTTCCATCACTGGTTATAGTGATAGAAAATATAAAATTGAAATAAACAAAATAAACTTCGGATGTACTCATATTTTTTTCCCATCAGCATCATCATGTGCCGTACCGTTTGGCGTTGGCGATCATGTCCTTCCACAATCTCCTATCCACAGTGCATCGTATGAGTTCTGTTGTTGACTGTTTTCCATGCCATGACACCAAGCTATCCAGTATTTTCTCTCTTTGTCGTCCGCGATGTCTCTTCCTTTTATTTTGCCAGTTGTAACCAAGTATTCCAACTTTCCTCTTCTCATGATGCGCCCAAAAAATGTTGATTGCTTCTTTCTGATGTTTTTTTAAGAGTTGCCTTTTTGTGTTGGCCTCTTTGAGAACTTTCTCATTGGTCTTTTTAGCTGTCCAGGGAACTTTCATCATTCTTCTGATTTTTTTCCCGTCGATGAGTAATTGCCGTTTCAAACTGGGCATCGCTGCCGAGGCCAGGTGTGGTTGACGAATAGATATATAAGAACAAATACAATTTCCCAACTGATGAAACCGGGATTTGAAGTCATAACCTCTCTGTAATATTTCTATTTCTCGTTCTGCTCTATGTTTGCGTTCGCCAGCTTGATATCTTTAGCGTAGTCCCGACTGATTGAATTTGGTGTGAATATCACCTTGCTTCCTCCTATGTCTCACATCGGCTCTAATGTCCTCTTGTGTACTATAGTGTCCTCTAGTGTACTATAGTGTCCTCTAATGTACTCTAATGTACTATAGTGCACTATAGTGTCCTAGTGTACTATAGTGTCCTCTAGTGTACAATAGTGTCCTCTAATGTACTCTAGTGCACTATAGTGTCCTCTAGTGTACTATAGTGTCCTCTAATGTCCTCTAGTATACTATAGTGTCCTCTAGCGTACTATAATGTCCTCTAGTGTACTATAGTGTCCTCTAATGTACTATAATGTCCTCTAGTGTACTATAGTGTCATCTAATGTACTAAAATGTCCTCTAGTGTACTATAGTGTCCTCTAATGTCCTCTAGTGTACTATAGTGTCCTCTAGTGTACTATAGCATCTCTAATGTACTATAATGTCCTCTAGTGTACTGTAGTGTCCTCTAATGTCATCTAGTGTCCTCTAGTGTCATCTAGTGTACTATAGTGTCCTCTAGTGTCATCTAGTGTACTATAGTGTCCTCTAGTGTACTATAGTGTCCTCTAATGTACTATAATGTCCTCTAGTGTACTATAATGTCCTCTAGTGTACTATAGTGTCCTCTAGTGTACTATAGTGTCCTCTAGTGTACTATAGTGTCCTCTAATGTACTATAATGTCCTCTAGTGTACTATAATGTCCTCTAGTGTACTATAGTGTCCTCTAGTGTACTATAGTGTCCTCTAGTGTCATCTAGTGTACTATAGTGTCCTCTAGTGTACTATATTGTCCTCTAATGTACTATAATGTCCTCTAGTGTACTATAGTGTCCTCTAATGTCATCTAGTGTACTATAGTGTCCTCTAATGTCCTCTATCGTCCTCTAATGTCCTCTATCGTCCTCTAATGTCCTCTAGTGTACTATAGTATCATTTAATGTACTCTAATGTCATCTAGTGTACTATAGTGTCCTCTAATGTACTCTAATGTCTACTTGTGTCAAACCTCTAGACCAGTTCCATTTATTGTTCTGTAATTTTACCTATATTTTTAAATAAAAGGTTTACTGATTGTAATTTGTATTTTTTAGTGGTTTCACTTTGAACTTTAATCTATAAAATGGTCGGTCTATCTTAGAAGATATATGTACACTACAAATAGACTATTTTTTAAACAGTATCTAAATCAGCATTTGTGTTCATGTTTAATTAATTATTGTGATTTGGAATTCGTATCAGATAACACTAGGTATATAGCCACGAAGTTGACACGCCGTATCAGATAACACTAGGTATATAGGCACGAGTTGACACGCCGTATCAGATAACACTAGGTATATAGCCACGAAGTTGACACGCCGTATCAGATAACACTAGGTATATAGCCACGAGTTGACACGCCGTATCAGATAACACTAGGTATATAGCCACGAGTTGACACGCCGTATCAGATAGCACTAGGTATATAGCCACGAGTTGACACGCCGTATCAGATAACACTAGGTATATAGCCACGAGTTGACACGCCGTATCAGATAACACTAGGTATATAGCCACGAAGTTGACACGCCGTATCAGATAACACTAGGTATATAGGCACGAGTTGACACGCCGTATCAGATAACACTAGGTATGTAGCCACGAAGTTGACACGCCGTATCAGATAACATTAGGTATATAGCCACGAAGTTGACACGCCGTATCAGATAACACTAGGTATATAGCCACGAAGTTGACACGCCGTATCAGATAACACTAGGTATATAGCCACGAAGTTGACACGCCGTATCAGATAGCACTAGGTATATAGCGACGAAGTTGACACGCCGTAACAGATAGCACTAGGTATATAGCGACCAAGTTGACACGCCGTATCAGATAACACTAGGTATATAGCGACCACGTTGACACGCCGTATCAGATAACACTAGGTATATAGCGACCAAGTTGACACGCCATATCAGATAACACTAGGTATATAGCGACCAAGTTGACACGCCGTATCAGATAACACTAGGTATATAGCGACCAAGTTGACACGCCGCATCAGATAACACTAGGTATATAGCGACCAAGTTGACACGCCGTATCAGATAACACTAGGTATATAGCGACCAAGTTGACACGCCGCATCAGTTAACACTAGGTATATAGCGACCAAGTTGACACGCCGCATCAGATAACACTAGGTATATAGCGACCAAGTTGACACGCCGCATCAGTTAACACTAGGTATATAGCCACCAAGTTGACACGCCGCATCAGTTAACACTAGGTATATAGCCACCAAGTTGACACGCCGCATCAGTTAACACTAGGTATATAGCGACCAAGTTGACACGCCGTATCAGATAACACTAGGTATATAGCGACCACGTTGACACGCCGTATCAGATAACACTAGGTATATAGCGACCAAGTTGACACGCCATATCAGATAACACTAGGTATATAGCGACCAAGTTGACACGCCGTATCAGATAACACTAGGTATATAGCGACCAAGTTGACACGCCGCATCAGATAACACTAGGTATATAGCGACCAAGTTGACACGCCGTATCAGATAACACTAGGTATATAGCGACCAAGTTGACACGCCGCATCAGTTAACACTAGGTATATAGCGACCAAGTTGACACGCCGCATCAGTTAACACTAGGTATATAGCGACCAAGTTGACACGCCGCATCAGATAACACTAGGTATATAGCGACCAAGTTGACACGCCGCATCAGTTAACACTAGGTATATAGCGACCAAGTTGACACGCCGCATCAGTTAACACTAGGTATATAGCGACCAAGTTGACACGCCGCATCAGTTAACACTAGGTATATAGCCACCAAGTTGACACGCCGCATCAGTTAACACTAGGTATATAGCCACGAAGTTGACACGCCGCATCAGATAACACTAGGTATATAGCGACCAAGTTGACACGCTTCTCAGATTTTTTAGCGCGACATGTTATCTATTTATTTGTGTTTAGGTAACCGTCAGGTCTGGCTCATCTGCTTGTCTTATCCATCCATCCATCCATCCATCCATCCATCCATCCATCCATCCATCCATCCATCCATCCATCCATCCATCCATCATCCATCCACCCACCCAAACCCACCCACCCAATCCCACTCACTCACTCACTCACTCACTCACTCACTCACTCACTCACTCACTCACTCACTCACTCACTCACTCACTCACTCACTCACTCACTCACTCACTCACTCACTCACTCACTCACTCACTCACTCACTCACTCACTCACTCCCTCACTCACTCACTTACTCACTCACTCACTCACTGACTGACTCACTCACTCACTCACTCACCCACCCATCCAACCATCCATCCACCTACCCATTAACCCACCCATCGATCCATACATCCACCCACCATCCAACAACTACCCACCCATCCACCCAGCATCCAACAACTACCCACCCATCCACCCAGCATCCATCAACTACTCACCCATCCATCCATCCATCCACCATCCATCAACTACTCACCCATCCGTCCACCCATCTATCCACCTTCCGTCAACCCCATCCATCCATCCGTCCACCCATCTATCCACCATCCATCAACCCCATCCATCCATCCATCCACCCATCTATCCACCATCCATCAACCCCATCCGTCCACCCATCCATCCGTCCACCCATCCATCCACCATCCATCAACTACTCACCCATCCATCCACCATCCATCAACTACTCACCCATCCATCCACCATCCATCAACCCCATCCATCCATCCGTCCACCCATCCATCCACCATCCATCAACTACTCATCCATCCACCATCCATCAACTACTAAACCCATCCATCCATCCGTCCACCCTTCTATCCACCATCCATCAACCCCATCCTTCCACCCATCAATCCATCCATCCATACAATCCATGCACAGACCCATCCATCCACCATCCATCAACTCCATCCTTCCATCCATCAACTCCACCCATCTATCCATCAACCCATCCATCCAAACAATCCATGCACAGACCCATCCACCCACCCATCCATCCATCTATTTTCCCTTTTCCTCCATTCTCCGTGCAACAAGTAAATCGTAACCCTCCACCCCCACTTCTCCCACCCACCTCATCTCTATCTCTACTTCTCCCACCCACCTCATCTCTATCTCTACTTCTCCCACCCACCTCATCTCTATCTCTACTTCTCTTTCCTTCTCACCTCCACTCCTTAGTTGTCATTTCTCGCCACCTGTTCCTCCATAATGTTTCTCTCCGACTCCCTCCTCCTCCTCATCGACTGTTTCTCTTAATCTGTTATATCACCTCTGCTAGCCCCCGCCCAACCACCACGCTCTGTTATTCTCTCACACGTCACACATACGAGCACGCACAGACTCCCATATTGACGTACCGTTACATGACCGCTAATGCCGGCCAGCCCTGACAGCTGATCAATGATTGGATGTTGACCAGCCCTCGCGCTGCCGTCGTCTTTAATTTATCTTTATTTGTAGTTTTTTGGGTTTTCGTGTCTTGTCAGGCACCGAGACTCGTGCGAGTACACACAGACGAGCACAGAGGTGAGCACAGTAGCGCTACACATGCGCACACGCTGCCACGTCTTGTGACACCCACTCACTTAGCCACGTGTGCACTTACGATTACACAAACATGCACACACATATACTGGTATGCGCAGATGCAAATAAAACACATATACGTTCGTACTCGCAAACTTTGGAAGTACACACACTTACATGCACGAAGTAATAACATCCCACTTTCTGTATCATACATACACACATACAACCATCTCTGTCTCTCTCTTTATAATTCTTCCGAGGACTGACTGACTGACTGACTGACTCACTCACTCACAGATTCATTCATCCCCCTTCTCCCCACCACCCGCTCACTCACTCAGTAACGGACTCACCCACTCACTGGTTCACTCATCCACCGACTCACTGACTCAAGTCCACTCACTCACTGACTCACTAAAAAACAGTAAAATTTAGGCAATAAACGACATTGCAGATATAGACAATACTTCAGGCGAACGAAAGATAGACTGGTTCACTTACCCACCTACTCACTGACTCACTCACCCACTTACTCATTCACTCACGACCAACTCAACAACTTAAGCTCACCCATTCTCTCATTTGCCTACTCACCCATTCACTCATCCACCCACTTATCCACTCTCAAACCCACACACTCACTGATTCACTGTCCTTCCTTCCTTCCTTCCTTCCTTCCTTCCTCCCTTCCTTCCTTCCTTCCTTCCTTCCTTCCTTCCTTCCTTGTTTCTTTCTTTATTTCCTGTCTTTTCTCCTTTTTGTCAAAACATTTAAGATGACTAGTGCCCCTCATAGCAGTTGATAACTTTGTCAAGTCATTGAGCTTTCTTGCCGCTGGGTCGACTAGATCATGTCATGTTTTATTGTGGCACAGTTATATCACCAAGCTATTCGACTGAAGCACAATTGCTATATCACCAAGCTATTCGACTGAAGCACAATTGCTATATCACCAAGCCATTCAACTGAAGCACAATTGCTATATCACCAAGCCATTCGACTGAAGCACAATTGCTATATCACCAAGCTATTCGACTGAAGCACAATTGCTATATCACCTAAGCCATTCGACTGAAGCACAATTGCTATATCACCAAGCCATTCATGTAAAGCACAATTGCTATATCACCAAGCTGTTCACTACTAAGTTATTGTCCTAAGTGCTCCTATGCGATCAAGTATTACACAAACAAGTTAGATTAAGGTGCCAATCTTCAGAACGTCATACCACATATTTACAGTTGAAGTTAAAAGAAGCCCTCGCTAAGGTCTCAAGTGCGGTGTTTTAGTACCCATATCGTTTTATTTAATCACCGGTACTTTTTGGGTAATGCTGTCAGTACAACGCCAGTCCGTCGTTCTATCTCAGTGTCTGGGTGGATGAATCAAGACACTGCTAGGTGGAGTTTGGTGTCTCTTGTTCTTAGTATCATCATCATGTGCCATACTGGTTTGGCATAAGCGATCATGTCCTAGAATTCTCTACCCACAATGCATCGTGTCAATATTCTGTTGTTGACTGTGTTCTATGGCATGGCACCAAGCTATCTAGTATCTTCTCTCTTTGTCGTCCGTGATCTCTCTTTCCCTGTTTTTGGCAGTTGAGACCAAGTATTCCAATTTGCCTCTTCTCGCGATGTGCCCGAAAAATGTCGATTTTTTTTTTTCTGATATTTTTTTGCGAGATCCATTTTTGTGATGGCCTCTTTGAGAATGTCCTCGTTGGTCTTTTTAGCTGTCCAGTGAACTTTCAACATTCTTCTGAGAAATCCAATCTTTGGGGCCTATAATCGTCTTTTCATATGTTTGTGTACTGTCCATGATTCGCATTCATAGGTCAGAATTGGCTCTATATAGCACCGATGAACTCTCGTTCACGTATCTATTGAGATAGATTTGTTGCACACGACTTTTTCATTTTCTGAAATGCCACTTTGGCCTGAGCTATTCTACTTTTTATTTCTGTGGCGCATCTTGCATCTGATGTTATTATTGTGCCCACGTATTTTACACCCTGCATTTATTTCATATTCGTCCGGTTTATTTTTGTGTTACATGATTAATGTTTCTTTGATTATGACCATTACTTCTTCTTAGGCTGACACCTTTCTTGTTGCTTTCTTTCGCAATTATGTCTATAATTTCCTGTAGTGTACCTCTTTAGTAACCACTGCTTCACCATCCATAGTTTTGATATCCCAAATGTATGAGAGAAAAAGACATCTCCTACCGTTTGAAGACCACTGATAGAACATCCAGAATTGAAAGAATTGTTTATTCCGTTTGCGGTTGAAACTAAACTCATAGAACAAACGTTTCCCTTCAATGAAACCCGACTGGCACCAGACCACATGACGCGCACACCTGACTTATCAAGGTAGGAGCCAGGTAAGGACGGATGAGTGATATACCAGGTAAACACGGCGCCCGATACGATCGCAGCTCGATGCCTGTGTCACTGGAGATAGGTCTCGGGGAAATATAAAAACACGATGCTTCCACTGATTACGGAAGTGAGTTATACCCGAGTGATTCATAACTTGTTTTTTTTACGTGTGTTTGAAATATTTGTGTTATTTATTTACGTGAATGTTTTTATCTTCTCTCCTTACCCTCTTCTTCATTTCTCCTGACATTTTTAAATTATTGTTTTCCTTATTCTAGTTTTCGTCTCTTTTTACTCACTTTCTTATTCATTTCGTTATACTTTCTTTATAATACTTTCCTTTCTCATCCCTCTGTATTCCCTATCTTATCGCTTCTTACCCTCTTTGTCATATCTCTTTATTCCCTTTCTCATTCCTCTTTATTCACATTCTCATCCCTCTTTTTTCCCTTTCTCTATACCTCTTATTCCATTTGTCATTTCTAATTATCCCTTTCTCATTTCTCCTTATTCCTTACTTATGTCTGTTTAGCTTCGTACTCATCTCAACTTACTCTCTCACACTCCCCCAACAATTTATCATATTTCTCGAGCTCTCCCAACAATTTATCATATTTCTCGAGCTCTCACAACAATTTATCATATTTCTAAAAATCTCCCAACAATTTATCAAATTTCTCGAGCTCTTACAAGAATTTATCATATTTCTAGAGCGCTCACAACAATTTATCATATTTCTAGAGATCTCACAACAATTTATCATATTTCTAGAGCGCTCACAACAATTTATCATATTTCTAGAGCTCTCCCAACAATTTATCATATTTCTCGAGCTCTCACAACAATTTATCATATTTCTAAAAATCTCCCAACAATTTATCAAATTTCTCGAGCTCTTACAAGAATTTATCATATTTATAGAGCTCTCACAACAATTTATCATATTTCTAGAGATCTCACAACAATTTATCGGATTTCTAGAGCTCTCACAACAATATATCATATTTCTAGAGCGCTCACAACAATTTATCATATTTATAGAGCTCTCACAACAATTTATCATATTTCTAGAGCTCTCACAACAATTTATCATATTTCTAGAGCGCTCACAACAATTTATCATATTTCTAGAGCTCTCACAACAATTTATCATATTTCTAGAGCTCTCACAACATCTATCACATATCCATGTCCTACTCCCGCATTTCTTATTTTCACGCCCTCCATATATCCTACCCTCTAACAGCGCCCATTTTCACTCGTATCATACCCTCTAACAGCGCCCATTTTCACTCGTATCCTACCCTCTAACAGCGCCCATTTTCACACGTATCCCACCCTCTAACAGCGCCCATTTTCACACGTATACCACCCTCTAACAGCGCCCATTTTCACACGTATCCCACCCTCTAACAGCGCCCATTTTCACACGTATCCACCCTCTAACAGCGCCCATTTTCACACGTATCCCACCCTCTAACAGCGCCCATTTTCACACGTATCCACCCTCTAACAGAGCCAATTTCCACTTATTACCTACCCTCCCACATCTCTCATTTTTACACGTGCCATACCCTCCTACACCTCCCATCTTCTTCACACTTGCTCTCTTCTCGCTTATACCTCCCACGCTCTCGCGCCTCCTGCCCTCCCACAATCACCTTCACATCTCCCATATCTCATACTCTCCATTCTCTCTCGCAATTACTTGCCACATCTTCTAGCCCTCGTTCTGTCCTCATCTATCTCCCGTCATCATTGTGTACCAGCTGTTCTCATCTTACTCGCAACCAGGTCGGATAAGTCACTGACCTGTTCCACTAGATAGTGCTTGTTGTGACACGTGACAATCCAACGTAGCGACACTCGCAGCCATTATCTCCCCTATCTCGTCAAGTCAGTCAGGACCAGGTACTTTCCATCTTTATCTTTCCAATTTTCTTATCCCGTCTTTTTTAGTCATCACGTTTCGTCCCCATTTCATTTTTTCTTTCATTCTTATGTATTTTCCTTTCTTTCCTGTCTTTTCCTCCACAGCCGTTTCCTTCTATGGATTAGGGACTCTATATGTACCTACTTAAATTACATTCCTAGAGAAATAACTGATATCATCATTGAGTGCCGCCTCTGCATCGAAGGTTGGCTACCACGGAGCGCCCATTTCTCTCTTTGTCCCTTCCTTTGATAGTGGAGTTTGTCATAGGCTAACTTGTCCGCCGTTATAGAAATTCAAATAAAAAAAACCCAGTAAATATTAACCATAGTTCTCTATTTATCTAAAGTTGGCTGTATATGAGCAAAACAAAATATGCTGTAGGACATTAAGTGTCATAGTTCTCTATTTATCTAAAGTTGGTTGTATATGAACAAAACAAAATATGCTGTAGGACATTAAGTGTCATAGTTCTCTATTTATCTAAAGTTGGCTGTATATGAACAAAACAAAATATGCTGCAGGACATTAAGTGTCATAGTTCTCTATTTATCTAAAGTTGGCTGTATATGAACAAAACAAAATATGCTGTAGGACATTAAGTGTCATAGTTCTCTATTTATCTAAAGTTGGCTGTATATGAACAAAACAAAATATGCTGCAGGACATTAAGTGTCATAGTTCTCTATTTATCTAAAGTTGGTTGTATATGAACAAAACAAAATATGATGTAGGACATTAAGTGTCATAGTTCTCTATTATCTAAAGTTGGTTGTATATGAACAAAACAAAATATGCTGCAGGACATTAAGTGTCATAGTTCTCTATTTATCTAAAGTTGGTTGTATATGAACAAAACAAAATATGCTGCAGGACATTAAGTGTCATAGTTTCCTATTTATGTATAGTTGGTTGTAACGTAAAGTAAAGAGCCTCGTCACGCCAAGTGGCGTATAGGGAATATAGTGTCAGTGACCATACATTTTACAGACCCTCAGAACATGATTTTTGGGGTAATTTTGTCGGTATTACGCCCGTGCCGCTTTACTTTCCATAAAAAAAATCCGGTACCCATTTAAGGCTGGGTGAACCCTGAAACCGTCGGTTGAGATCGAACCCTACCTCTTGTCTTTTGTGGTCCAGTTCACTAACCACTGAGCTATCGCGTCTCCCAAAGTTGGCTCTATATAACACAAAAAAATATTATGCCGCAGGACATTGAGTGGCATAGTTCTCTATTACGAATAGGGATTGAGGTAACAATTCGTTCATTTCTCGTTCTGATATAGGATCCAGCGCAGTGATATGCGCTGGGAGCTGAAATCTTTCCTGGTCTTCTAGTGCCTATACTTCTTTATGTTACAATGAAGATAGAAAGCGCGTCTTAAAAAGTTGAACCACTGTTATTATGGCAACGAAGGAGTTTATTGTAGAAATGGTCTACCTATAATTCTCATACACATAGGTCGATAGATGTCGTTATACGGTTGTAGTAGGTTTGATCTCCATATACATTTAGGCAGTAGCAGCAACAGCAACAGCCTCAACAGTAATAGTAGTAGTGGTAGCTGTATAATTAGTAATAGTAATTGTAGCAGTGGTTGTAGTTGCAGTAGCAAAAACAGCGGCAGCCTCAGTAATAGTATTACAAATATAGGAGTAGCACCAGCAGAAGTGGTAGTATCAGTAACAGCAGCAACAGTAATAGTAGTAGTAGTAATAGTAGTAGATATTGTAGTAATTGTAGTAGTAGTGGTAATAGTAGTAGTTGCAGTAGTGGCAGTAGTTGTGGTGGTAGTAGTAGTAGAACTTCTAGTTGTTGCAGTATTAGTTGTAGTAGTAGTGGCGGTTGTGGTAGTAGTAGTAGATATTGTAGTAATTGTAGTAATAGTAGTAGTTGCAGTAGTGGCAGTAATTGTAGTTGCGGTAGTAGTTGTGGTGGTAGTAGTAGTAGTACTTCTATTTGTTGCAGTATTAGTTGTAGTAGTAGTGGCGGTTGTGGTAGTAGTAGTAGATATTGTAGTAATTGTAGTAGTAGTGGTAATAGTAGTAGTTGCAGTAGTGGCAGTAATTGTAGTTGCGGTAGTAGTTGTTGTGGTAATAGTAGTAGTACTTCTAGTTGTTGCAGTATTAGTTGTAGTAGTAGTGGCGGTTGTGGTAGTAGTAGTAGATATTGTAGTAATTGTAGTAGTAGTAGTAGTGGTAATAGTAGTAGTTGCAGTAGTGGCAGTAATTGTAGTTGCGGTAGTAGTTGTGGTGGTAGTAGTAGTAGTACTTCTAGTTGTTGCAGTATTAGTTGTAGTAGTAGTGGCGGTTGTGGTAGTAGTAGTAGATATTGTTGTTGATGTTGCTTCTGCTGCTGTTGTAGTTGTAGTGATTGTAGTAGTAGTAGTAGTAGTAGTAGTAGTAGTAGTAGTAGTAGTAGTAGCAGTAGCAGTAGCAGTAGCAGTAGTTGCTGTTGCTGTTGCTGTTGTTGCTGTTGTTATTGTTCACAATAGATTGTTTGTCCCTGTAGACCGTGAACTGTTTCGTCTTGTAATCTTCATCTACCTTGTCTAATTTTCTAGAGAATCTCTACTTCTCACTTGTCCAGTTTTCTAGAGAATCTCTACTTCTCACTTGTCCATTTTTCTAGAAAATCTCTACTTCTCACTTGTCCAATTTTCTACAGAATCTCTACTTCTCACTTGTCCAATTTTCTACAGAATCTCTACTTCTCACTTGTCCAGTTTTCTAGAAAATCTCTACTTCTCACTTGTCCAATTTTCTACAGAATCTCTACTTCTCACTTGTCCAGTTTTCAGGAGAATCTCCACCTCTCACTTGACCAGTTTACTACAGAATCTCTACTTCTCACTTGTCCAGTTTTCTAGAGAATTTCTACTTCTCACTTGTCCAGTTTTCTAGAGATTCTCTACCTCTCACTTGACCAGTTTACTACAGAATCTCTACTTCTCACTTGTCCAGTTTTCTAGAGAATCTCCTCTACTTCTCACTTGTCGTTCTGTAATCAACTGTAATCTTGTTCGCGTCTCGTTTCTAGTTCATTCTTACACCCCCCTCTCCCCCTTTCCCTTTTGTGAATCAAATGCCAGCACTCGGCTGAGCCCTTGTCGGTGCCTCGTTGATGCGTTGCCATTCCTAGATAGACTTTGGATGTGCTGGTAGATAGAGTCACGAGTGTGACGAGTAGAAATAGGCGTGGAGTGATATCTTCAGTCTTAATGACAAAACCTGCGATCGTCGCCATTGTTCTGGCTTTGTTCTGGAATTATTTCTTCGTTCTGTGTGGTTTGATGTGTGGTTGTGCTGGTTGATGTTGGTGGAGGCGATTGTGTGTGGTGTACCCACTTGTTTGTGGCCGGCGTAGTATGAAGCTTGTGGTGAAAGTGGTTGTGGCTGTGATGCAGTTGATTGTGGAGAAGTTGGTTATGGTGATGTTGGTTGTGGTAGTGGTGATGTTGGTTATGGTGGTGTTGGTTGTGGTAGTGGAGAAGTTGGTTATGGTGGTGTTGGTTGTGATAGTGGTGATGTTGGTTATGGTGGTGTTGGTTGTGGTAGTGGTGATGTTGGTTGTGGTAGTGGTGATGTTGGTTGTGGTAGTGGAGAAGTTGGTAGTGGTGATGTTGGTTGTGGTAGTGGTGATGTTGGTTGTGGTAATGGTGATGTTGGTTATGGTGGTGTTGGTTGTGGTAGTGGTGATGTTGGTTGTGGTAGTGGTGATGTTGGTTATGGTGGTGTTGGTTGTGGTAATGGTGATGTTGGTTATGGTGGTGTTGGTTGTGGTGGTGTTGGTTGTGGTAATGGTGATGTTGGTTGTGGTGGTGTTGGTTGTGGTGGTGTTGGTTGTGGTAATGGTGATGTTGGTTGTGGTAGTGGTGATGTTGGTTATGGTGGTGTTGGTTGTGGTAGTGGTGATGTTGGTTATGGTGGTGTTGGTTGTGGTAATGGTGATGTTGGTTATGGTGGTGTTGGTTGTGGTAGTGGTGATGTTGGTTATGGTGGTGTTGGTTGTGGTAATGGTGATGTTGGTTATGGTGGTGTTGGTTGTGGTAGTGGTGATGTTGGTTATGGTGGTGTTGGTTGTGATAGTGGTAATGTTGGTTATGGTTGTGTTGGATGTGGTAGTGGTGATGTTGGTTCTGGTAGTGGTGATGTTGGTGTTGGTTATGGTAGTGGTGATGTTGGTTATGGTGGTGTTGGTTGTGGTAGTGGTGATGTTGGTTATGATAGTGGTGATGTTGGTTGTGGTAGTGGTGACGTTGGTTGTGGTAGTGGTGCTGTTGGTTATGGTGATGTTGGTTGTGGTAGTGGTGCTATTGGTTATGGTGATGTTGGTTGTGGTAGTGGTGATGTTGGTTGTGGTAGTAGTGATGTTGGTTGTGGTAGTAGTGATGTTGGTTGTGGTAGTAGTGATGTTGGTTGTGGTAGTAGTGATGTTGGTTGTGGTAGTGGTGACGTTGGTTGTGGTAGTAGTGATGTTGGTTGTGGTAGTGGTGATGTTGGTTGTGGTAGTGGTGATGTTGGTTGTGGTAGTAGTGATGTTGGTTGTGGTAGTAGTGATGTTGGTTGTGGTAGTGGTGATGTTGGTTATGGTGATGTTGGTTGTGGTAGTAGTGATGTTGGTTGTGGTAGTGGTGACGTTGGTTGTGGTAGTAGTGATGTTGGTTGTGGTAGTGGTGACGTTGGTTGTGGTAGTAGTGATGTTGGTTGTGGTAGTAGTGATGTTGGTTGTGGTAGTGGTGATGTTGGTTATGGTGATGTTGGTTGTGGTAGTGGTGATGTTGGTTATGGTGGTGTTGGTTATGATGAAGTTGGTTATGGTCGTGGTGAAGTTGGTTATGGTTGTGGTGAAGTTGGTTATGGTTGCGGTAAAGTTGGTTATGGTTGCGGTAAAGTTGGTTATGGCCGTGGTGAAGATGGTTATGGTTGGAGTTTAGTTGGTCGTGGTGACGTTTTTTGTGTGTGGCAAATATGGTTATGGTTGTGGTGAAGTCGGTTATAGTTATGTCGAAGTTGGTTATGGTTATGGTGAAGTTGGTTATGGTTGTGACGAATTTGGTTGTTATCGTGGTGAAGTTGGTTATGGTCGTGGCGAAGTTGGTTATGGTCGTGGTGAAGTTGGTTATGGTTATGGTGAAGTTGGTTATGATCGTGGCGAAGTTGGTTATGGTCGTGGTGAAGTTGGTTATGGTCGTGGTGAAGTTGGTTATGGTCGTGGTGAAGTTGGTTATGGTCGTGGTGAAGTTGGTTATGGTCGTGGTGAAGTTGGTTATGGTTATGGTGAAGTTGGTTATGATCGTGGCGAAGTTGGTTATGGTCGTGGTAAAGTTGGTTATGGTCGTGGTGAAGTTGGTTATGGTTGTGGCGAAGTTGGTTATGGTCGTGGTAAAGTTGGTTATGGTCGTGGTGAAGTTGGTTATGGTTGTGGTGAAGTTGGTTATGGTCGTTGTGAAATTGATTATGGTCGTGTTGAAGTTGGTTATGGTCGTGGTGAAGTTGGTTATGGTTATGGTGAAGTTGGTTATGGTTGTGGTGAATTCGTTATTGTTATGGTGAAGTTGGTTATGGTCGTGGTGAAGTTGGTTATGGTCGTGGCGAAGTTGGTTATTGTCGTGGTAAAGTTGGTTATGGTCGTGGTGAAGTTGGTTATGGTTATGGTGAAGTTGGTTATGATCGTGGCGAAGTTGGTTATGGTCGTGGTGAAGTTGGTTATGGTTATGGTGAAGTTGGTTATGGTCGTGGTGAAGTTGGTTATGGTCGTGGTGAAGTTGCTTATGGTCGTGGTGAAGTTGGTTATAGTGATGGTGAAGTTGGTTATGGTCGTGGTGAAGTTGATTATGGTCGTGGTGAAGTTGGTTATGGTCGTGGTGAAGTTGGTTATGGTCGTGGTGAAATTGATTATGGTCGTGTTGAAGTTGGTTATGGTCGTGGTGAAGTTGGTTATGGTCGTGGCGACGTTGGTTATGGTTGTAGTGAAATTCGTTATTGTTATGGTGAAGTTGGTTATGGTCGTGGTAAAGTTGGTTATGGTCGTGGTGAAGTTGGTTATGGTCGTGGCGAAGTTGGTTATGGTCGTGGCGACGTTGGTTATGGTTGTGGTGAAATTCGTTATTGTTATGGTGAAGTTGGTTATGGTCTTGATGAAGCTGGTTATGTTTATTCTTCCTTCCTTCCTTCCTACCTTCCTCCAGCCCTTCCTTCCTTCCTTCCTTGCTGCTTGCCTGCCTGCCTTCCCTTCCATTTCAAAGTTATGTTTGTTTTTTTCATTTCTAACAGTTCTTCTCTTCCTTTTGTCTAATTCCTTGTTTCTAACTGTTTCCTTCTTTCTTATTCTTTCCTTTTTTCTAATTCTTTCCTTTTTTCTAATTCTTTTCTTCTTTCTAATTCTTTCCTCGTTTTTAATTATTTCCTTCTTTCAAACTCCTTTCTTCTTTCTAATTATTTCCTTCTGTCTAATTCTTTCCTTCTCTCTAATTCTTTCCTTCTTTCTAATTCTTTCCTTCTTTCTAATTCTTTCATTCTTTCTAATTCTTTCCTTCTTTTTAATTATTTCCTTCTTTCAAACTCTTTCCTTCTTTCTAATTCTTTCCTTCGTTCTGAGTCTTTCTTTTTCCCATTCCTTCTTTGAAGTTCGTGTATAATTCGAAAACCAGAATCTAAACTTCTCTTTCCTTCTCTCTATAAAAAAGGCATTTATTACCTCATGCCTCTATTTACAGCATCTCTCAGATACTTGGGCATTTCGACCCAGCATATCCGTCTTCGTTGTTTTGGGTTTTTTTTTCCATCTCAGTCCTGCTTACTTGGCTGTGCTAACTCGCCTGTGCTTCTGAAACGCCTACGTGGAGTTGAGTCTTAATCAGTTATGGTTCATTAACCCAGCTGCCAAAAAAAAGTTTAAAGTAAAAGCGTAGTTAGCTGTGTCCTCTGGCGCAAGTTTGTCGTGGCAAGGCCCCGTCTCGTGAAGTACGAGTTCGATTCAGCTTCGTACTGTCTACTGTTCTTTGTTTTCGTTTTTTTGTTGTTAATTGTTTGTGATTTTTGTCCGATTGTTGTAAACAAACCTCTTCCCCTGAAATGATTGGCTGATCTATCGACTCGGAAGTTTCCCCCCCAGAATGATAATAGTTTATTATTAGTTGTCTCCTGCCATTGAAAAGTCAGTGACTGGTTTCTAGCTCGTCAATTACTGATGGTAAGTCAGTTTGGGTATTCTGTAAACTTTTCTTTTTGTTCCTTCATTTGCTTTAAGTCATCATTATCAGCATCATCATCATCAGGTCGCATGTCCTTTCCAGAACGTTACATTTACCACAACCCGTCTGAAAGAATCTCTGTCTCTGGGCAGATCTCCTACAGAACGTTACATTTACCACAACCCGTCTGAAAGAATCTCTGTCTCTGGGCAGATCTCCTACAGAACGTTACATTTACCACAACCCGTCTGAAAGAATCTCTGTCTCTGGGCAGATCTCCCACAGAACGTTGCATCCACCACAGCCCGTCTGAAAGAACCTTTGTCTCTAGCCAGATCTCCCACATCTTCTGTTTGTCATCTTCAAGGTCTCCTTGATGTCTTGAATCCATCATCTTCGTGGTCTGCGCCTGAAGCGTCGCCCAGGAACCATTCCTTCCATTATTGTTCTGTCCAGATGTCTAAATAGAGGAAGAGAAGATTACATGGATTATGACAAAAATCTCTCAAAGAAGATTTTTTATGACAAAAATCTCTCAAAGAAGATTTTTTATGACAAAAATCTCTCAAAGAAGATTTTTTATGACAAAAATCTCTCAAAGAAGATTTTTTATGACAAAAATCTCTCAAAGAAGATTTTTTATGACAAAAATCTCTCAAAGAAGATTTTTTATGACAAAAATCTCTCAAAGAAGATTTTTTATGACAAAAATCTCTCAAAGAAGATTTTTTATGACAAAAATCTCTCAAAAGAAATTTGTGCTCGAAATCAACTACCCACCACTGAAAGTTTGTATCATTGTCCAAAATACATAAGGTCACCTTTGTCTATGTCCCTGGACATGCGGGAGTACGGGGAAATGAAAGAGCGGACAGGTTGGCTAGCTGCGCTGTTGTTGAGGACGGGCAACCAGTGGATCGGGCGGACATCATCAATGCACTCCGAGACGTGAAAAGAGCACAGGACTTCGACAAACACAGATCCACGTCACTTCTTCGGATGATGGAGATGGGAGTTAAGATGGGCACAGCCAGAAACGAGAAACTTAGTGGGCGTGTAAGAAGACTTTTCAACCAACACATGAACTGGAGTCGTCACTCGCTGGACACTGCGGGACTTGCTGAGGAGGGAATCTGAGCTCCTGTGGACATGTTCGGGGTGCACTGATGGTGACCCGCAAATAACTCAATAGCTCAATGACTCAATGACTCAATAACTCAATAGCTCAATAGTTCAATCAATGTGGCTCTAGATGGTTGTAACATTAGAGACCCAGACGTCTTACACCTGATCGATCTGCGACTGCTTGTATGAAGCAAATCATGGACAGTAAACAAGGAAATGAAAAGACGAGTAGAGGCCACAGAGATGGGATTTCTCAGAAGAATGTTCAAAGTTCCCTGGAAGGCTTAAAAGACCAACGAGGAAATTCTCAAAGAGGCCAACACAAAAAGGGATGTCCTAGAAAACATCAGAAAGAAACAATCACCATTTTTCGGACACATCTTGAGAAGAGGAAAAGTTGAAATACTTAGTTACAACTGGCAAAATACTTTGAAAAGAGATAGCGAACGACAAAGAGAGAAAATACTGGATAGCTTGGTGTCATGGGATGGAAAACTGTCAAATACAGAATTTATACGATGTACGGTAGATAAAAGATTTTGAGGATGACGTGATCGCAAACGCCAACCGTATTACACATGATGATGATGATGTGTCAGAAATAGCGACCACTATCTGACTAAGATCCTATTCCACTTTTTGGCGCTAGCAACATAACCGGTTCAGTAAAGGGAATTGAAATGCGAGGATTCTTGTTCTCTTCTTTCCTTCCTCATCTACCTATCAGCGTCGAGGGGAGATATAATTTGCGGTCTTTTGCTCTTCTGTTCGCCTCTGCTGCTGTTATGTTTCCTAGTGCTTCTAATATTCCATCGACCCATCTTTTTCGTGGTCGACCTTTGGATCTGGTGTTCTCACAACGTTTGTTGAAGGCTCGTTGTGTTGTGTTTTGTTCTTTCTGCCTTGTCACGTGGCCAAACCATTTTATCTGTTGTTTCCTTATATATTATATGGCGGGGGCTATTCCTATCTTTTTTCTCAGTTCTTCATTTCTGATCTTATCTCTCAGACTGTTTCCTGTCATTCGCCTAACACATTTCATCTCTGTAGAGGTTATTTTTCTTATTGTTCTTGGCAACACTATATGCCATGTTGGAATCCAATGTACTGGGCCGAGATGCGGAAAGATGGCAGCTTGGCTGTGAGCCAGAGAGCAACCTGCCCACGCCCACTGAAAATCCTTTTCAAGACGGTCGTGATTAAGAAAGAAAGAATGAGAGAGACCATGGAAGAAAAAGAGAATGAAAGAAGGAGAGAAAAAAAGAAAGAGGGAAAGAAAATTTGGTGAATTTGAGAGTGTGTTATCTCGAAGAGATGGAAAAGTCATCTTCTCACACACACACACCACGCCCCTCCCCTCATGGTCTGCCTTTAATGGGGCGTTAGCAGGGCGTTGCTGGAAAAGTATGACTGCCCCGTAGGTGTTCATTATCTGAAATAGGGAAAGTATGGTATGTGTTCATGGCCTGAAATAGGGAAAGTATGACTGCCCGTAGGTGTTCATTATCTGAAATAGGGAAAGTATGGTATGTGTTCATGGCCTGAAATAGGGAAAGTATGACTGCCCCGTATGTGTTCATGACCTGAAATAGGGAAAGTATGACTGCCCGGTAGGTGTTCATGGCCTGAAATAGGGAAAGTATGACTGACCCGTAGGTGTTCATGGCCTGAAATATGGACTGGAGGCACCACGGAGAGGTGGAACAGGGTCTGGATGGTTCTGGTTCACCGGTCCTGGCGCAAACCATCAGCTGTTGGTCGCTGACAACTTTCAGCTTTACTGCTGTGAGGCGCGCCTTCGCCTCCAAATAGCGGAAATGACAGTGGCCAGTATTTTCATCGAGTCCGGTTGAAACATTCATGCATTCTAAATCGGAATTTTGTGTTTGATGTGTGTAGTTTGTTTGTTTTATCTAATGAATGCTTTTGCCGGAACGTTGTAGCTTGTCTTATCTTTCTGTTAATCTAACTGCCCAATACCGTTTTATGCTTATTTTCTTTGTTTTCCTGCAGCAATATTCCCGGCCCCGCATAGTATTTATAATTTATATATTTTATGTCTTTGCTTATTGCGTAAAGACAGAGAGGTTTTCAGTTCAAATCCCGGCTATACCAGTTGGGATTTTTATTTATGATTTATCTCTGCAGCAACCACCCCTGGTCTCAGCAGCGAGGCCCGGCTTGAAACGTTAATTAATAATGGTCGGTAAAAATATGCGTACCTCCGAAGTCGGAGTTATCTGCCTGTGCGGCGTTGGGACCCCTGTGCACACGGCTGCCAGGGAAAAATGGATTAACACGCAAAATTCAGTTCCTAGTCTCTAGGGACTTCGTCAGAGGTAAAAGCTGGCGAAGGCAAATATATATTTGCTGAAGTGTCTGTGCTGCGAGCAAGAAGTAAATTCTTGGATAGATTCTAGGATAGATTGACTACGCAGTAGAGTGCAGCTTAAGTTGCAACGGTTTCTGGAGTGAGAACGGAGAGTCATAGTTAGCGTTAGTTTAAGCCAAGAACACAGCTGGACATTACTGTCACTGACTCTCTGTCAATGTTTCCAGAGGTTATGTATCAGCAATTACTGTCACTGACTCTCAGTCAATGCTGCGGAAAATCACGAACTAACAATTACTGTTACTGACTCTCAGTCAATTGGTCAAGAAGGAAAAATTAAAAAATAAAAAAAGGTATGTAAGAAGCTTTACGTGACAAGTGGACGACACAGACTAAACAACGTTTCGGCTCAATATTTTCAATACCACGCCCCTCCCCTCATAATTGGTCAAGAACCAGTATCTACTGCCTAGATTAAATGGCATCAATTAAATTTCAGATAACTTCCGAAATTCGTTTGGGAATGAAATAACGAGCTGATTGACTGACATTTAGTGGAGATACAAGATTTGCATCAGGCAATGCTTTGAACACCTTCAGTGATTGTTGTTTGACATTTTCTAGCTACCAACGATGTTTAACCAATTTGGATTGCATCCTGGAACAGATAGGAATTACAGCCTGCGTGGAATGTCAATGTCTTTGCATAACTAGCAGCTACATGAGCCATCATTCTTCTCCTTCTTCCTTTCAGCTCCCTGTGGAGCATAGGTCTTCAACAAACACTTTGGAAGCCGTTGTGTTTCTTGCCATTCTTTTAAGATCATTTCATGGCCTCGCCATTATCTTCTTATCTGCTTCCAACTGACTTCTTCAAGATAGTTTGACTTCCGGTTCGTGCGGCGAACAAGATGGCCGCTTAGTCCAATCAGGTCCTTGGCTTGTAATTTTGTTACAATATGGTTTCAAGTAATTGTTTCTCGTTCGGATTTTTTGTTTATGGAAACAGCAGTACTCTAGTCGCATTCACCTGACCATAGAATCAACATGGTTTTGGCTCCCGCGCGCATAGATAGTGCTGCAGGTGGCTGGCCGTGGGGTGTAGTGGAACGGTCCCATGTCCCAAGCCCTGGTTCGGGATGTGTGATCTGTTTTCGGCTGCAAATATGCCACCATCTGGACTGCGGTCGGATCAAGTGTTTTCACGAAATGGAGGCCTGATTTCATTTGTTGTGACAGCGATTATTGGGCACGGCTACTGATCGTGAAGTCTATACCAGGATTGATACGGACGCATGGGGATTATGAGGCCCGTGATGGCAGTTACGCATCATAGTATCACCGTAACTGCCATGAAGATGATGATGATGATGATGATGATGATGATGGCAGTTACGGCGACCGGGAAGTGTTCTTTTGTAACTGCGCTCCATGTGTATAGTTTAATCCGGCAGGTTAAATAGAACAGTTTTATGAACTTAAAACGCACAATTTGGCAAAATCGCAAAAAGTCATGCCATATGTCATAACAACTTATTCATTGGCTTAAACATGCAGCACAGCCACCAACCAACCAATCGCATTCACGTGAGAACTTTAGTGCTGAGCGGAGAGAGGGTGAACATAGATGTGTAAGACGGGGGAATTAATGAAATAGTCAACATCTCGCACAGCTAAACAGCTTTATCTTCAAAGTGGAATTTTAGTAATAATAATCACCATAAAGTACCATGCATGCTGGCGTAGGTGATCATGTCTCTCCACAACTTTCGATCTCGACAGTTACTTATCATTTATGTTGTTGACCTTCTGCCAAGCCATTCTCTTAAGCTGTCTGATATTTTTTCCTCGTTGCTTCCCTCTATTTCTTCGTCCCTCAAATTTTCCCAGTTGTCACAATATATTCCAGCTGTTCCATTCCCATTACATGGCGAAAAAGTGATTGTTTCTTCCTAAAATTTAGTAAATTAGATCTCTTTTTGCTTTCGCTACTTTCAGAACGTTTTCATTACTCTTCTTAGCAGTCCATGGCATTCTCAACATTCTTCTGTAAAACCACATTTCTACAGTAAAAAAAAAAAAGTAAAGTACCCCTGTCACGCTAAATGGCGTATAGGGAATATGGTGTTAGTGACCATAAATTTTACAGACCTTCGGCACATGATTTTGGGGTAATGTGGTCGGTATTACGCCCGTGCCGCTTCACTTTCCCAGAAAAAAAATCCAGTACCCATTTAAGGCTGGGTGAACCCGGAAGCCGTCGGTTGTGATCGAACCCTACCCCTTGTCCATTATAGACCAGTTCACTAACCACTGAGCTATCGCGGCTCACATTTCTACAGTCTACAGTGATTTTCTTGTCTATTTCCCTATATTGTCCATGATTCACATCCATATGTTAAGACTGGCTCTACGTAAACATTTAGGAACTCTTTTTCTTATTTCTATTGCTAGAAACGGATTGCATAGCATCTTGAAACTGATTGTTATTGGGAGGTGGGGTTAGCGGGGTGGAGTTCTAGCAACCAAAGGGGAGTAAGACTTTCCTTTGCTAGTCTTCGGGACACCCTTGGGCAAGGTGGAGCTCCCGTTTAGCCCCCCTATCAGGGTTATGTGAAGCCATTGGAGCAGGTGGTGGATGATGTTGTGGGAGCAGCTGACAAGTTGTGTCGGTTATGGTCCCCACTTCGCGATGGTAGGCAGAGGATCTCATGTATAGAGACAATGGCTGCGATCTCCGACTAGTACAGTCACTGCCAAGAAGGAATGGAATGGCAAACTACATTTTTATATTGCCTGGAATAGTCATGTCAAAACAAAAAGGGAACTCCTAAAAAACTTCAGATAGATACAATCAACATTGTTCGGGCATATCATGAGAAGAGGAAATTTGGAATACTTGGTTACAACTGGCAAAATAAAAAAGAAAAAGAGATCGCGGACGACAATGGGGAAAAAAATACTGGATAGCTTGGTGTCATGGCATGGAAAACAGTCAACAACAGAACTGATACAATGCACTGTAGATAAAAGATTGTGGGAGGACATTATCGCCTACGCAAACCGGTATGGCATATGATGATGTTGATTGGAAGTGGTTTCAATTTGTTACACCAAATGCCCACAAAATAAATACTGCAGCTGAAGTAGATAGTAAAGATATTTGAGTAGTTAAGTAAATTAAAGAGGCCCGTCACGCCAAGTGACGCTTAAGCAAAATGGTGTTAGTGACCATAATTTTTAAAGACCTTTGGCACATGATTCTCGGGGTAATGTGATCTTCTTCTGCTTCTTTTCTCTTTCACTGATACCTAAAAGGTGTCGTGGTTTATATCATTTGTCGTTCTTGTGCTGCTCGAATTGTCTGAATTAGTGATTTGCCTTTGTTCACTAATTCAAAGGAAAATCACTAATTCAGACAATTCGAGCAGCACAAGAACGACAAATGATATAAACCACGACACCTTTTAGGTTGATGTGATATGTGCGGTAATGTGATCGGTTTAGTAAATAATTCCCGTAACAAAAACATAGACAAATCTAAGAGCTACCAGAGATGCAATATTACCTATTTTGTTAACAACAGTTTTTCTTTTATTCTTATAAATTGTTGATACAGCTTTTTTGTGTGTGTCCGTTAGCTTTTACTTCTGAGGAAGACCCTAGAGACTAGGAACGGGCGGTTTGAGCAATTATGGATTTTAATTCGTTTGCAGTGATACCGGTGCCTTGGACTAACTACATGCTGTAGTGAGGGGACACTGTCATTGGGGTGCTGTCTAGTTTTGATATTTTTATTTATTATTATTATTATTGTTCTTTTGTTTTTTGCGTACGCCAGCCTCCATCTCTGACGAAGTCCCTAGAGACCAGGAACTGAAATTTGCGTGTTAATCCGTTTTTTCCCCCCTGGCAGCCATGTGCACAGCGGTCTCTCGCCACACATGCAGATAACTCCGTCTTCGGAGGTACTCATATTTTTTCCGTCCATAAGTAACTAACGTTTCAAGCCGGGCCCCGCTGCTGAGACCAGGGGTGGTTGTCTCGACCAGGGGTGGTTGTCTCGACCAGGGTGGTTGTCTCGACCAGGGGTGGTTGTCTCGACCAGGGCTGGTTGCCGCAGAGAGATATCGTAAATAAAAATCCCAACTGGTGCAGCCGGGATTTGAACCCACAACCTCTCTGTCTCGAGCTTCTCTCAATCACTTTAGGCGTATTATAATAATAGAAGTATGCGTGTTTATTTTCCTGGGAAGGCACAAATAAGCAAAACAACTAAATTATCACTGCGAAGCGTCTTTGCACTTTGCACGATGTGTAGTGTACAGGACACGAGAACAGATTTGTTTCTTCTCAAATCTAGGCTAAAAGGCAAGAGATGTACAAGAGAGTTCGTTATGTTATGTTATGTTATGTTATGTTATGTTATGTTATGTTATGTTATGTTATGTTATGTTCATTCATCAACTTCATCATCAAGTACCGTCTTCGCATCGAAGGTTGTCTACCATGGAACGCCATTCCACTCTGTCTCTTGTTTTCTATCTATCTATTGTCCTTTCGAGCCGAAGACGGCACATAGGGCAGAACCACAATCTTAAAAACAGAAACCTTGCGTGCCAAAATGTCAAATATCGCAGAGATCACTGCTTCCAAAATCTATGGCTCTGTTTTCATAACAATACTTTTTACAATGACAGCTTGTCAAGCCATCGATCCATCTCCTTAGTCGCCTCTTACGACATGCCTGGAAGGTCACAGTGTCACTATTCTTTACTCCCTCATAATGAGGCCCCGGTAACACACAGGCTCTTGTTTTGATGGTGCAGATTGTCATGGGCTGACCTGTCCATCTTTTGTTTTTACGCGTCCATGTTAGTTTTGGTCTGCCTCTTTTACCTTGTAATTTCCCTTCCAAGGTAACTTTTAGTAGGCTGTTGTCATTTAACATGCCCCACCAATTTTATTTGTTTTGTTCTAATTGTGTTGAGTAGTTCTCTTTTCATTTTCAGTTGTTTTAGAACTTCATCGTTTTTCTTTTATTTCCATCTAATTCTACCTCTTCTTCTATAAATCCGCATTTCAAAGGCTTCAATTTTCTGTTCTGTTTTCTTGTCAAATGTCCATGTTTCTGCACCATACAGGAGTATTGAGAAGGTGTAACATTTTGCTATGTACTGTAATGTATTGTAATGTTATGTTGTTATGTTATGTTATCTTATATTATGTTATGTTATATTTGTTATGTTATATTTGTTATGTTATGTTATGTTATGATATGATCGCCATAACTGCACATCGGACAGACCCATAGGTGCTCAGATTTTCCCCCTCGAAATTTCGATAAAACTCTGATCAGAACCCTGACCTACGGGCATGAACTCCGTGAGACCCATCAGTGTGAGTTGATTTTCCCTGACAATTTTCCCCGGGTATCTGCCATTTTAGCCTACTCTTTTTTCAATTTATAACTGCCAAGGATACTTCAAAGTGCGCACTTGCACACGAGACCTCCAGTATTTTTACCGTTATCCGAAAGGGCTAGGTATCGCATCTCACTACTCAGAGATCAGGGAAGTGTAAGTCCACGACAAACCACAGATTCTCTTTTTCAAAAACAAAAAAAAATTCCCCACCACCTGTGATGGGATTTTAACTCGGGACCTTGAGGTCCAGATGTCGCCGCCTTACCTCCAGGCCACCCAACCGTCTAATTGGAATGAGTAAAACGCGCTAGACATCGGTTGAAAATACATGGATACCTATGGGTTTCTCGGAAATGCAGTAATGTCAACTCCACCAAAAGCAGCGCGGAGAGTCTGTAATAAACATTAACACGTCAGGGTGACTATATCGACTTTTTAGTCAAAGGCTAGCGGAGCCAACCGTAAACAAACCGACGGAAGGCAACAGAAAACCATTGTCGGAACTTCTTTGTACAATCATGAATCGCCACAAGAACATCTGGAATATATTGTAACAACTGGGGGAAAAATTGAGGGACGAAGAGATAGAGGGAAGCAAAGAGAAAAAATACCAGAAAGCTTAAGAGAGTGGCTTGGTAGAAGGTCAACAACAGAAATGATAAATAACTGTCGTGATCGGAAGTTGTGGAGAGACATGATCACCTACGCCAGCAGGCCCGGTACTTGACGATGATGATGATGACTCTATAGATGTCAGACAATAAGGAAGGAATTTCATTTCCACTACAGTGGTACAAATAATAACGGATTGAGTGAAAGAAAGAGGGAGGCCGGTGAGGTTTGCGATATAGATACGGCTTGTGGGTTATCATGTTCAGCTGATAATAATAATGAGGTAGAATTAATGCTCGTGGGAATGAACGAGTCAGAGATTCATATCTGTGGTATTCCTAATATAACTAGCAGGTATTTTTTCCGTGTTAATGTTTTCCAGTTAAGATAACATTGAAGAAAAAACCGTCCTGGGCTTTCTTATTGTAACTGGATGTGAGAACTTGTGCTTAATGTGCCTGCGGTATTGTGAGGCTTGTGTACGTCACGGTTGTTTGTTCTCATCACAAAGTGCTAGGTTAGTTCTGATCTTGGAGATTTGCGTCGTGCGTGGATGAATGAAGAGTGCTACGAGTTTCGTGTATTGCAAGAGTGATAAATGAAGAGTGCTACGGGTTTCGTGTATTGCAAGAGTGATAAATGAAGAGTGCTACGGGTTTCGTGTATTGCAAGAGTGATAAATGAAGAGTGCTACGGGTTTCGTGTATTGCAAGAGTGATAAATGAAGAGTGCTACGGGTTTTGTGTATTGCAAGAGTGACAAATGAAGCGTGCTACGAGTTTCGTGTATTGCAAGAGTGATAAATGAAGAGTGCTACGAGTTTCGTGTATTGCAAGAGTGATAAATGAAGAGTGCTACGAGTTTCGTGTATTGCAAGAGTGACAAATGAAGAGTACTACGGGTTTCGTGTATTGCAACAGTGACAAATGAAGAGTACTACGGGTTTCGTGTATTGCAAGAGTGACAAATGAAGAGTGCTACGTGTTTCATGTATTACAAGAGTGACAAATGAAGAGTGCTACGATTTTCGTGTATTGCAAGAGTGATAAATGAAGAATGCTACGAGTTTCATGTATTGCAAGAGTGATAAATGAAGAATGCTATGAGTTCAATGTATTGCAAGATTGACACATTAAGAGTGCTACGAGTTCCACGTATTGCAAGATTGACACATTAAGAGTGTTACGAGTTGCATATATTGCAAGATTGACACATTAAGAGTGCTACGAATTGCATGTATTGCAAGATTGACAAATAAAGAGTGTTACGAGTTGCATGTATTGCAAGATTGACACATAAATAGTGTTACGAGTTGCATGTAGTGCAAGATTGACACATAAAGAATGTTTAAAGCGAGCTGGAGAAATCTGAAATATTGTCATAATAATAAAGAGAAGCTACATGTATTGAACATGCAATGCGAAAAGATGGCTTTAATACTGTAACAACAAGCAGAATGATTGGAAAGAAGATCAGAGGAAAAACAAGACAAAAAAATATTGAACAGCTTATCCAAATAGCATAGTAAAAGATCACATACTAAAATTATGACATACATGAATCACTGACTGATGTGGAGAGAGATGATCACCTATGCCAACCGGCATGACACCTGATGATGGATGAAGATACTGTGAACGTAGTACATTCCCCTTACTCTACAAATACTTTATTGGGATTGCTTTAAACTGTTGACATCATGCACAAGACGTCACATTTTTAACAAAATGACATATTTATGTTACATGTTTAGTGATACGTTAGTCTTTAATGCCCGTAACGCAGGAGACAGGAGACGAGGCCAGGCACCACAAATACATCTTGTTTATTCTGTGGTCGGATCTGTCTATCCAATATTGGCAGATTCAGCCACGAGAGAAGCTGTTCAGTAAAACAGCTTACAGTATATGACACTAATATTTGACCAAACTACTGACTTATCATGATTGCTTGCTACCAATGGTCTGTCAATACACCAAATGTCATACCATAAAATGCCCGTAACTAAAAAAAATATTTAAAAAACAGACCAAAAACTGACAAATTCAAATGTTTCCTGGATGCTATATCCATTTTTACCTTGAAAATTAATTTAATTCGAAGATACAACTTAAAGGTCAAGGTAAAGTACGAGACCTGAATCGGCGTCTTAGCAAGCGAGTTTCCACCCATATGTGCTCGCCCGCATTTCCGGATATGTTCGGAGACTTCTGGACAGTGTTGCATCAAGCATCGAAACTCACGATACGCGACATTCTTCACCTTCCCATGTTAATACCCTGGTACCCACTTCTGCTAGCGGCTGGGTCGACCGCGGGGGTATTTTTTTTTCCAAACAGGAGTACATCTCACACTGCTTCCAGCGGGAATCGAACACGGGTTGTCGGAACGTCGGTAGCCCATTCAGGGGTGGTTCCCCCAACTAGGCTACCAAGGCCCCCGAATATACAACTTTCTTGTTATCAATTTGAATGTAAAATATAAGAAAAGGGAAGCGTTTTTTATTGTTCTGATATAGCGAAAAGGAACTTGTCAACGAAAGTATCAGCCTTAAACAACTGTGACGTATGAACGTCTGGCTGCGAGACGAAGTTCTGAATAGTTCCTTATCAGATGGCAGAGCAAACTCTTTACGGAAAGTAAACCAGGAATTTGTTATTGCATGACTCGAAAAGTTGAAAGTTTTACAATGTGCGGATAATGTCGGTGATAGGATCGTGACTGCACGTCTGTAAACAAATAGTTTCGGTGAGATCCGTGTTTGGACTGCCAGTCTCGGGTTTGGCTTATCTGACCCCGAGCTGGTTGGGATAGAGGTGAGGGAATGAGAATATGCGAGATCGGTGAGGTAGGTTGTTACACCGGTGGAGAAGTTGGGAGAATTTAACACGAATCGGTGAGGCTGGGTTATTGAGTTATTTTGTGGGTCATCATCATAGCGCTCTGAATATGTTTGTAGGTGCTCAGATCCTCTCCTCGATAAGTCCCGCAGTGTCCAGCGACTGACGATTCCAGTTCTGTGTTGGTTGATAAGTCTTCTTACACGGCCACTAAGCTTCTCATTTCTGGCTGTGCCCATCTTAACTCCCATCTCTTTCATCTGAAGGAGTGACGTGGATTCAAGGTTGTCGAAGTCCTGTGCCCATCCCACATCTCGGAGGGCATTGATGGTGTCCGCCCAACCTATTGACTGACCGACCTCAACGATATCGTAGCTAGCCAACCTGTCCGCTCTTTCATTTCCCCGTACCCCCGCATATCCAGGGACATAGACAAAGGTGACCTTACGTATTTTTTAACTTCTGCAATGACTCTACCCATTGCCTGCGTACAGAACCCTTCTCCACTTTTCTTATCATGCTCATCGAATCACTTAGTATCCAGGTGTGGTGTAGTCTTGTGACTCTATCCAGATGAATGCCCTGGTCACTGCCATCACCTTCATCGTCATGCTACTCGTTGTCATAATGTATGCTCCACTGTTTTTCTTGATTATTCTGCCTTCCGAGCGTGCTATGGTTTTATTATTACCAAAATAAGGATACAAAAATATAGGGAGCCTTCATTTCACTGGCAAAACACATGGAAATTAAAGGTAATTAGGTTCAATAAAAAATTAAAAAAAGTAAAGTACCCCGTCACGCCAAGTGGCGTATAGGGAATATGGTGTTAGTGACTATAAATTTTACAGACCATCGGCACATGATTTTTGGGGTAATGTGGTCGGTATTACGCCTGTGCTGCTTTACTTTCCCAGAAAAAAATCCAGTACCCATTAAAGGCTGGGTGAACCGGAAGCTGTCGGTTGGGATCGAACACTACCTCTTGTCCTTTTGTAGTCCAGTTCACTAACCACTGAGCTATCGCGGCTCCCAATTAGGTTAAATGCACAAATAAAAATGTTCAACTCGCTTGTAATACCGAGGGGAAGAGACAAAGAGGAAGACCAACATATTCTTGGGCAAGACGAGCGGAAGCTGAGATTAACATAGTGGGGGAAGACATGGAATGATCTTAAAAAAGAATGGCAAGAAACAGAACGACTTGGAAAGTGTTTGTTGAAGACCTATGCTCCACTGGGAGCTGAAAGGTAGAAGAAGAAGAGAATGGGAATATCGTAAGTTAAAAAAAGGGGGGGTGGTGTGGAGAAGCGAAGAATGAAAGGGGTATCACATAGAAGATGGGTTGTGAGAAGAAAAAGTAAAACATTATTAGAACATCATCATCAAGTGCCATGCCTGCTGGCGTAGGTGATCATGTCTCTCCACAACTTTCAATCTCGACAGTTATTTATCATTTCTGTTGTTGACCTTCCTAACAAGCCATTCTCTTAAGCTGTCTGGCTTTATGATTGCTTCCCTCTATATCTTCGTCCCTCAATTTTCCCACAAAATATTCCAGCTGTTCCGTTCTCATTACATGGCCAAAAAATGATGATTGTTTCTTTCTAATATTGGAAATTAGGTCTCTTTTTGCTTTGGCCTCTTTTAGAACGTTTTCATTACTCTTCCTATATTCTCAATATTCTGTAAAACCACATTTCTACATCCTCCAGTGATTTCCTCGTCTGTTATCTCTTTGTCCATGATTCACATCCTTACGTTAAGACTGGTTCTACATAACATTTAAGAACCTTTGTTCTTGTCTCCGTTGTCTAAAATAGTTATGAAACCATATACTGGTATGAAAAAAGTTGTAGTCCCAAAACATTCTGAGAATATTGTGAGGCCCCTCGGATTGTGTGGGCTCTAGCCATTTCCGGTTTAGCTGATAGGTCAGCCTGGCCTTAGAGCCACGTGGTCATCAAATCTGTTCGGGTCCGTCCCTGATGCCAAGGTCAATATGAGGTCGAAAGATAAGCATGAAAGTGACAGTTGAGGTAAATAAAAACCGAAAAGAATGGGCTGTATGCTGCTGCCAGGCGCATGAAGAAAGGCAAAGTATATAGCACCTTTCACAATAAACAAAATAAACTGTCTTTATGAAATTACTCCGTTGGGGGGGGGGGGGGGGACTGCCCTGAGATTTGTCTGCCCTATCAGATATGAGGCCGGAACATTGATGGATGCTGCCCTAGTATAGCAATGCCCTGGTGATGGTTCTAAAGCAGCGGTAGCGATAGGTACAAGGCCGATAATTGTGTCAGAACCACCGCAATAAATGCGGAGGAAAACATGGAAGATCTACCTGGTCATTGGGTTGACATAGACGCGTGGAGCGGCCAATTGTGGCTGAATGGGTTAATAGTTGATGTGAAGGAGGATGGTAGGGTTAATTGTAGGGATAGAATGGCAGAATGGGTTAATAGTTGATGTGGAGGAGGATGGTAGGGTTAATTGTAGGGATAGAATGGCAGAATGGGTTAATAGTTGATGTGGAGGAGGATGGTAGGGTTAATTGTAGGGATAGAATGGCAATTCGCTCTCTCTCTCTTTCTCTCACTCTCACACTCTTTCTCTAACATAGTCTCACTCTCTCTCTCTCTCTCTCACACACACAGTCCCTCTCTCTCTCACACACTCTCATTCATTCTCTCACACTCACTCTCTCTTACACACTCTCACTCATTCTCTCTCACTCACTCACTCTCTCTCTCTTATACACGCTCACTCATTCTCTTACACTCACTTTTTCTCACTCACTCTTTCTCACTCACTCTTTCTCACTCTCTCACTCTCATATGTAAGTGAGAGAGTGAGTGAGAGAGTGTGAGAGTGAGTGAGAGCGTGCGTGAGTACGAGTGAGTGTGCGTGCGTGCGTGTGTACGTGTGCCAGATGAAGGAGGGATACGTCCTTTGGGTAAAAGTTTGAGATATATCCAAATCAGAAATGAAGAAAACATAACGGTTCTAGTAAGGTCAGACAGGGCGAAATACAGGTGGGTTGCCGAGGTCTCAGGTGAGTCATGTGTGATGGTGGGAACGGGGGTGGCTGACATCCATCAGGGGGCGATAACGTCCAGGTGTGCAGGATGCCTCAGGTGATAAGACAGGTAAGGTAACCAGTCGATGAGGTATAACTCTCAGGTAGTTGACAGATGTGCTGATAACTAGTGTGTAATATCTTCTTCTCTTCCTTCCTTTTACTTCATTTTCATCCTAATCATGCTCTTCTTCCTTTCTACTTGTCTTTCGTTTATTTCCCATCCATTTACTTTCTTTTCCTCCTTATCCTCCACAGGAGGATCTTTTCCTCCTTATCCTCCACAGGAGGATCTTTTCCTCCTTATCCTCCACAGGATGATCTTTTCCTCCTTATCCTCCACAGGATGATCTTTTCCTCCTTATCCTCCACAGGAGGATCTTTCCTCCTTATCCTCCACAGGATGATCTTTTCCTCCTTATCCTCCACAGGAGGATCTTTTCCTCCTTATCCTCCACAGGAGGATCTTTTCCTCCTTATCCTCCACAGGATGATCTTTTCCTCCTTATCCTCCACAGGATGATCTTTTCCTCCTTATCCTCCACAGGAGGATCTTTTCCTCCTTATCCTCCACAGGAGGATCTTTTCCTCCTTATCCTCCACAGGAGGATCTTTTCCTCCTTATCCTCCACAGGAGGATCTTTTCTCCTTATCCTCCACAGGAGGATCTTTTCCTCCTTATCCTCCACAGGATGATCTTTTCCTCCTTATCCTCCACAGGATGATCTTTTCCTCCTTATCCTCCACAGGATGATCTTTTCCTCCTTATCCTCCACAGGAGGATCTTTTCCTCCTTATCCTCCACAAGAGGATCTTTTCCTCCTTATCCCTCACAGGAGGATCTTTTCCTCCTTATCCCCCACAGGAGGATCTTTTCCTCCTTATCCTCCACAGGAGGATCTTTTCCTCCTTATCCTCCACAGGAGGATCTTTTCCTCCTTATCCTCCACAGGAGGATCTTTTCCTCCTTATCCTCCACAGGAGGATCTTTTCCTCCTTATCCTCCACAGGAGGATCTTTTCCTCCTTATCCTCCACCAGAGGGTTCTTCCTTTCTTCTTCTCTTTCGTCTTCTTCCTCCTTTTTCTTAATTTTCCCTCTTATCCTCCACGCCCTCTTCCTTTTTTCTTGTCTTTCTTTTCCATTTTCTTATTTTTCCTCCTCATCTTCTTCCTTCCTTCTTTTCTTGCTTTTTCTTCAGCTCCCTCTCCATTCCTCTCATCTTCAAACACTTTCGCTTTCCAGTTCTCATCTCTCTTTCTCTCTCACGCTCTATCGCTTTCTCTCTCTCTCTCTCTTTCTTCTCTCTCTCTCTCTCTCTCTCTCTCTGAGTGTCAGTCCTTCCTTAACACATTCTCTCAGTCTCCCCCGACCCTCTAAAACTCACATTCTCCTGTTGATTCTCTTTTCCGGCGGTACACTCTCTGAAGTTCTTCTTCGACAGTCTCCGATACTCTCTCATTCTCTCTCATGCACTCAAATTGTATGTCTCATTGTTGTATGTTATCTTTATTTGAATATCTCTCTCCTTTCTTTTCTCTCCCCAACTCTCCCCTCTCTCTTTTCCTCTCGCTCCTTCCTGTTTTCCTCTTCCCCCTCTATTTCCCCTCTTTCCCCCTCTCATCACTCTCTCTCCCCTTTCTCTCCCTCCATCACCAGCCTGTCTCTCCCCATCTCTCTTCCCCCCTCTCTCCCTTCTCTCTCTTCCCTCTGTTTATCTCTCACCTCTCTCATCTCTCCCCTCTCTCTCCACTCCTCTCTCCCCTTTCTGTCCCCTACGCTTTGTCCCCTCTCTCTCTCTCACACTGTTTCTTTCCCGCTCTCTCTCTCTCTCTTCCCCCTCTCTCCCCCCTCTCCCTCACTCCTCTCTCTCTATATCTATGAAGACATTTTACTGCCTCCGTTACTTCACCTCATCTAACTAAATATTGAAGTTTGTGTCCCGTGACATCCGATACGATCAAACCGAATTCCCCCTTCTGTCAGCCTTAGCGTGTAAATGCGCGTAGGTGTTACTGCACATTTGTGAATGGACCGGAAGTTAACGGAAAGAAAGATGGCGTTTGATATTTCAGTGGGCGGCTTTGAAGAGAAGAAATAATTTGATGTAGATCCAGCTAGAGAACAAGGAAGTGTATTGTCTGTAAGTATCAACGCCATCTTTATTAAGCATACCAGGTAGTAACTCATCGCAGAGTTAGTCTCAATAAATGTGAGCGAACCTCGGCTTCCCCACCGCTTTTGGGTAATTATATTTATTTCGGTTAGTATTTTATGATTCCATTTTATTTTTGTACACATTCTTTCATTATGAAATGAATTTGTTTTTTCTATCCATCCATCCATCCACCCAACCACCCACCCACCCTATCTTATATATTCTTACCCATCCATCCAATCCATCGAATCTATCTATCTTTCGTTCGCCTGAAGTATTGTCTATATCTGCAATGTCGTTTCCTGTATAAATTGTATTGTCTTTTGTAATTCTTGAAGTGGCCCATATAGTTTTGTCTGTAGTGTTGTATCTATGAGCCAATGGATTTTCCTCAGTCTACTATACTCAGTGCAGTCTTGAAGTATGTGTTCAGCAGTCTGGGGTGCCTGTCCACATGTACAAGTAGTTGAGGTGCTGGTCTTGAATGTTGTATACATGTGACTGTGGAGTCGATTGTTTTTTTTTGTTATGTTCCTGTGTGTCTTACTTACCTGCCCACATACCTTTTTTCTGTCATGTTCCTGTGTGTCTTTCTTACCTGCCCACATACCTTTTTTCTGTCATGTTCCTGTGTGTCTTACTTACCTGCCCACATACCTTTTTTCTGTCATGTTCCTGTGTGATTTTCTTACCTGCCCACATACCTTTTTTTCTGTCATGTTCCTGTGTGTCTTACTTACCTGCACACATACCTTCTTTTCTGACTGATTAGGTGACTAACTGATTGACAAATTCACTCACTTACCCGCTTACTTACTTACTCACTCACTTGCGTACCCGCTCACCTATCCATTCACCCACTCATTCACTTACCAACTCATTCACTTACCAACTCACTAATCCACCTACTCACTTACCCGCCTACTCACTTATCCGCCTTCTCACTCACCCACCCATTCACTTACCCACTCACTTATACATCCACACACCCAATCACTCACTTACCCACTCATCCACCCACCCATTCACTCACCCACCCTCTCACTTACCCACATCCACCTCCACCCCCCTCACTCATTCAACCACAGACCCACTCACTTACCGACCCATTCACTCACCCACCCACTCACTCACCCATTCTCCCATTTACTCATCCGCCCACTCACTTACCACCCACTCATTCACTCAACTACCCGTTCACTTACCCCATTCATTCTCCCACTCATGTTCAACCAGCACCTAACTAAAACTTTCTGTCGTCTCTTTATTTACGTGACTTTCAGTTTTTATTCCTTTAACTTTTCTCTTTCACATATTCGACTCTCTCTCTCTCTCTCTCTCTCTCTCTCTCTCTCTCTCTCTCTTTCCCACGCCACAAACACACACATGTTATGTCTTTGTCCCTCCAACTTCCTCTTTTTGCGTGTAGCTTCTAGCAGAGTGTGATCAGAACTGCCCTATACTCTCTTATGTCAGAAACGGCCCTACAACGACCACAACTCTGCTGCAACAATCCTCATCCCGAGTGCTCCACGTCAATACCTCCCAAATGTCGTTAACACCTCAACAGTAACCGTTACCATGGCAACAAAAAATGGAAAATGGTGCACGGTCGTTAGTCGATGCCTTGGGCCCTAATGGTTGGGGTATTGGTCTGTTTGGAGACAAAATGAGAAATGTAGACGAGAGAGAGAGAGAGAGAGAGGAGGAGGAGGAAAATAAGGGGATAAAGAGAGGGAGTTAGGGGAAGAATGGTAGTTTGAAGATACTTAAGACGTGAGCGGTTTCCTGCAGCCGGTGTTAGTGTGGGGGTTGGTGTGTGGGGTACGTGTTTGTGGGGAAGCGTGGTTGGGGGAGGGACAAGATAGGTTCCGTGTAGGAGTCACTGTTCTACTGGCCTGGCCGGTGGACTTCTTCATCGATTCCTCTAGCTCCCTTGGCACTTGTAGGCAAGATCTGGGAGGGCCTAGCCATTCCTCCTCCTGTTTTAAGTTCGTCGATGTTTACTCTCTCTCTCTCTCTCTCTCTCTCTCTCTCTCTCTCTCTCTCTATGTCACCTCGTGTTGTATCCGTCCCTTGGCAGAGTTTACTCTTGCCTCTTTCTCCTCCTATTTTACGTTTATCATTGTTGACTATTCATCTTCGTTACTGACTCTACCTTTTTCTACCTTTATAGCTCCCTGTGGAGCATAGATCTTCAACAAACACTTTCCAAGTCGTTCTGTTTTTTGCCTTTCTTTTAAGATCATTCCATGTCTTCCTCATCATCTTCATCTCTGCTTCTATTTGTCTTCTCCAAGAATTCCTTGGTCTTCCTCTTTGTCTTTTCCCCTGGGGATTTCAAAAAGGGCCTGTTGTATAATACTCTCAGTTGGCTTCCGCAGTGTATGTCCTATCCATCGCCATCGTCTTCGCTGTATCTCTTTATCCACTGGTATTTGACTGGTACATTTCCATAATTCTATGTTAGTGATTTTGTCCTGCCATCTCCATCCTTTTATTCTGCGTAAGCATCCATTAATGAAAGTCTGTATCTTCATGATTGTCAATTTTGTTGTTCTCCGTGTTTCACAGCCATATAATAGGACCGACTTAACATCGAAGTTGCAAATTTTTATTTTTGCATTAATCATTAATTATTAATTGCTCATTATCTTCATAATGTTGAGATTACTAATCTCCCCTTGCTCAATCAATTCGCTATTGCTTACTACTTGGGAGGGCCTATCTATTTCCCCGATTGAATTGCACGCCATTGCTCGTTACCATAAAGAGAGACTTCTCATTTCTTTTTCTCTCATTTACGTTTTCCACTGTCTCTCACTCCAGTGATCCATCTCCCTATCTTGGTAGTGACTACTCATTTCTACTCCCATTTACGTTTTTAACAGTTTTTCTCTCCAACAGTATTCGACTCCCATTCTCCCTATCCTATGAATGACTTCTCACATCTCCTCTCATTTACGTTTTCCACTCTCCCTCTCTAAAACTCCCTCCCTATCTTTTGATGGATTTCTCACATCTCCTCTCATTTACGTTTTCCACTCTCCCTCTCTAAAACTCCCTCCCCATCTTTTGATGGATTTCTCACATCTCCTCTCATTTACGTTTTCCACTCTCCCTCTCTAAAACTCCCTCCCTATCTTTTGATGGATTTCTCACATCTCCTCTCATTCACGTTTTCCACAGACCCTCTCTAAAACTCCCTCCCTATCTTTTGATGGACTTCTCATATCTCCTCTCATTCACGTTTTCCACTCTCCCTCTTTAAAACTCCCTCCCTATCTTTTGATGGACTTCTCATATCTCCTCTCATTTACGTTTTCCACTCTCCCTCTCTAAAACTCCCTCTCTAAAACTCCCTCCCTATCTTTTGATAGATTTCTCACATCTCCTCTCATTTACGTTTTCCACTCTCCCTCTCTAAAACTCCCTCCCTATCTTTTGATGGATTTCTCACATCTCCTCTCATTTACGTTTTCCACTCTCCCTCTCTAAAACTCCCTCCCTATCTTTTGATAGATTTCTCACATCTCCTCTCATTTACGTTTTCCACTCTGCCTCTCTCAGACACTGTCTCCCACCCTATCTCTTGAGTGACTACTTATATCTACATAACAAACCAAGAAATAACGGCCAGACTCTATCTCGACTATTTAATATTCTTGCTATGTTCATTCTTTTAATGTTGTTGTTGTTGAGTTCGCCAGCTTTCAACTCTGACGAAGTCCCTAGAGACCAGGAACTGAATTTTGCGTGTTAATCCATTTTTCCATGGCATCCGTGTGCATAGGGGTCCCTCGCCGCACAGGAAGATAACTCCGACTTCGGAGGTATTCATGTTTTTTTTTTTCCGTCGATGAGTAACTGACCTGTCAAGCCGGGCCTCGCTGTTGAGACCAGGGGTGGTTACCGCAGAGAGAAATCGCAAACAAAAATCCCAACCGGTGTAGCCGAGATTTGAACCCACAACCTCTCTGTCCCGATGCCGGCGTCCTGCCTCGAGACCAACCAGTCCCCCATGAACTTGGAATTTGAGGAAACTGCAACAAGGAACACCTTTCATGCATAGCCTGCAATGGTTCCTGTCCCCTATCAACCATATACCAGAAGCTCACGTCCTCCCGAAAGTGATGATCGTCATATTTTTTAAAATTCTTTTAATAAAACGACTCGTTTCGGTTATGATGAAGATCGTTTTGTAGAAACGTAAGCTTTTTTTTAACTGTTAGTTAAAGACGCCGCCTGATAACGTCAGAGCTGGAAGCGGTCGACGAATCATAGCTGACTGTCTGCGCCAGGAACAGTAAACCAGCACTATTCAGACCTCGCTCCACACCTCTACGTGGTGCCTATGTTAACAAACAAACCAGTAGTGGCAAGTCAGGGAAGGCAATCCAATACCCAAACATGACACGCCAATAGAGGATGTGTTGGGTCGTAAAGTGCAAATTTCGCAAATTGTTGTAAACTACAACATAATTACTCTACGCCTACTTCACGCCATTTTAAGGGCAAAGATGATTCAGCTGTGAGCTGGTTGCTCTTTACAGCATGTTGCTTTTTGCAGAAAGTTGCACGTCTTTTTTTTTTAAAAACTATTCTGCGGGTCAAAGAAAGTGTGTTGGCAATGGTTGGTTGTGTTGAGAGAAGCTGTCTTCGTAGTGTAGGTACAGGAAGTGTAGCAACAAGTAGTGGACAGATTCTAGCTAATAGTGGCAGTGTAGCAACAAGTAGTGGACAGATTCTAGCTAATAGTGGCAGTGTATCAATAAGTGGTGGACAGATTCTAGCTAATAGTGGCAGTGTAGCAACAAGTAGTGGACAGATTCTAGCTAATAGTGGCAGTGTATCAACAAGTAGTGGACAGATTCTAGCTAATAGTGGCAGTGTAGCAACAAGTAGTGGACAGATTCTAGCTAATAGTGGCAGTGTATCAATAAGTGGTGGACAGATTCTAGCTAATAGTGGCAGTGTAGCAACAAGTAGTGGACAGATTCTAGCTAATAGTGGCAGTGTATCAACAAGTAGTGGGCAGATTCTAGCTAATAGTGGCAGTGTATCAATAAGTGGTGGACAGATTCTAGCTAATAGTGGCAGTGTATCAATAAGTGGTGGACAGATTCTAGCAAATAGTGGCAGTGTATCAATAAGTAGTGGACAGATTCTAGCAAATAGTGGCAGTGTATCAACAAGTAGTGGACAGATTCTAGTTGATAATGACAGTGTATCAATAAGTGGTGGACAGATTCTAGCTAATAGTGGCAGTGTATCAACAAGTAGTGGACAGATTCTAGTTGATAATGACAGTGTATCAATAAGTGGTGGACAGATTCTAGCAAACAGTGGCAGTGTATCAACAAGTAGTGGACAGATTCTAGTTGATAATGACAGTGTAGCAACAAGTAATGGACAGATTCTAGCAAATAGTGGCAGTGTAGCAACAAGTAGTGGACAGATTCTAGCAAATAGTGGCAGTGTAGCAACAAGTAGTGGACAGATTCTAGCTAATAGTGGCAGTGTATCAACAAGTAGTGGACAGATTCTAGTTGATAATGACAGTGTATCAACAAGTAGTGGACAGATTCTAGTTGATAATGACAGTGTATCTACAAGTAGTGGACAGATTCTAGCTAATAGTGGCAGTGTATCAACAAGTAGTGGACAGATTCTAGCTAATAGTGGCAGTGTAGCAACAAGTAGTGGACAGATTCTAGCTAATAATGACAGTGTAGCAACAAGTAGTGGACAGATTCTAGCTAATAGTGGCAGTGTAGCAACAAGTAGTGGAGATATTCTAACTGATAATGACAGTGTATCAACAAGTAGTGGACAGATTCTAGTTGATAATGACAGTGTATCAACAAGTAGTGGACAGATTCTAGTTGATAATGACAGTGTATCAACAAGTTTTGGACAGATTCTAGTTGATAATGACAGTGTAGCAACAAGTAGTGAACGGATTCTAGTTGATAATGACAGTGTATCAACAAGTAGTGGACAGATTCTAGTTGATAATGACAGTGTATCAACAAGTAGTGGACAGATTCTAGTTGATAATGACAGTGTAGCAACAAGTAGTGGACAGATTCTAGTTGATAATGACAGTGTATCAACAAGTAGTGGACAGATTCTAGTTGATAATGACAGTGTATCAACAAGTAGTGGACAGATTCTAGTTGATAATGACAGTGTATCAACAAGTAGTGGACAGATTCTAGTTGATAATGACAGTGTAGCAACAAGTAGTGGACAGATTCTAGTTGATAATGACAGTGTATCAACAAGTAGTGGACAGATTCTAGTTGATAATGACAGTGTATCGACAAGTAGTGGACAGATTCTAGTTGATAATGACAGTGTATCAACAAGTAGTGGACAGATTCTAGTTGATAATGACAGTGTATCAACAAGTAGTGGACAGATTCTAGTTGATAATGACAGTGTATCAACAAGTAGTGGACAGATTCTAGCTAATAGTGGCAGTGTATCAACAAGTAGTGGACAGATTCTAGTTGATAATGACAGTGTAGCAACAAGTAGTGGACAGATTCTAGCTAATAGTGGCAGTGTATCAACAAGTAGTGGACAGATTCTAGTGATAATGACAATGTAGCAACAAATGGTGGACAGATGCTCGCTGATAATGACAGTGTAGCAACTAGGGGTGGACAGATTCTCGCTAATAATGACTGTGTAGCAACAAGTGGTCGACACATTCTCTCAGATAATGAGAGTGTAGCAAATTGGGGTGGACAGATTCTCGCTGATAATGACTGTGTAGCAACAAGTGGTCGACACATTCTCTCAAATAATGACAGTGTAGCAACAAGTGGTCGACACATTCTCTCATATGACAGTGTAGCAACTAGGGGTCGTCACATTCTTTCAGATAATGACAGTGTAGCAACTAGGGGTGGACAGATTCTCGCTGATAATGACTGTGTAGCAACAAGTGGTCGACACATTCTCTCAGATAATGACAGTGTAGCAACAATTAGTCTACACATTCTCTCAGATAATGACAGTGTAGCAACAAGTGGTCGTCACATTCTCTTAGATAATGACAGTGTAGCAACAAGTGGTCGACACATTCTCTCAGATAATGACAGTGTAGCAACAAGTGGTCGACACATTCTCTCAGATAATGACAGTGTAGCAACAAGTGGTCGACACATTCTCTCAGATAATGACAGTGTAGCAACAAGTGGTCGACACATTCTCTCAGATAATGACAGTGTAGCAACAATTAGTCGACACATTCTCTCAGATAATGACAGTGTAGCAACAATTAGTCGACACATTCTCTCAGATAATGACAATATAGCAACACGTGGTCGTCACATTCTCTCAGATAATGACAGTGTAGCAACAAGTGGTCGACACATTCTCTCAGATAATGACAGTGTAGCAACAATTAGTCGACACATTCTCTCAGATAATGACAGTGTAGCAACAAGTGGTCGACACATTCTCTCAGATAATGACAGTGTAGCAACAAATGGTCGTCACATTCTCTCAGATAATGACAGTGTAGCAACAATTAGTTGACACATTCTCTCAGATAATGACAGTGTAGCAACAATTAGTCGACACATTCTCTCAGATAATGACAGTGTAGCAACAATTAGTCGACACATTCTCTCAGATAATGACAATATAGCAACAAGTGGTCGTCACATTCTCTCAGATAATGACAGTGTAGCAACAATTAGTCGACACATTCTCTCAGATAATGACAGTGTAGCAACAATTAGTCGACACATTCTCTCAGATAATGACAGTGTAGCAACACGTGGTCGTCACATTCTCTCCGATAATGACAGTGTAGCAAAAGTGGTCGTCACATTCTCTCAGATAATGACAGTGTAGCAACAATTAGTCGACACATTCTCTCAGATAATGACAGTGTAGCAACAATTAGTCGACACATTCTCTCAGATAATGACAGTATAGCAACAATCAGTCGACACATTCTCTCAGATAATGACAGTATAGCAACAATTAGTCGACACATTCTCTCAGATAATGACAGTATAGCAACAATTAGTCGACACATTCTCTCAGATAATGACAGTGTAGCAACAAGTGGTCGACACATTCTCTCAGATAATGACAGTGTAGCAACAAGTGGTCGACACATTCTCTCAGATAATGACAGTGTAGCAACAAGTGGTCGACACATTCTCTCAGATAATGACAGTGTAGCAACAAGTGGTCGACACAATCTCTCAGATAATGACAGTGTAGCAACAATTAGTCGACACATTCTCTCAGATAATGACAGTGTAGCAACAAGTGATCGACACATTCTCTCAGATAATGACATTGTAGCAACAAGTGATCGACACATTCTCTCAGATAATGACATTGTAGCAACAAGTGATCGACACATTCTCTCAGATAATGACATTGTAGCAACAAGTGGTCGACACAATCTCTCAGATAATGACAGTGTAGCAACAATTAGTCGACACATTCTCTCAGATCATGGCAGTGCCTGCACTTCGGATTATGAAGTGAGTCTAGCTTGTGCGGGTGTTGGTTGATTAGAACATGTCCTTTTCTCATCTGGAACTCGACAAACGTGCTAAACAGTCATCGCACACACCGGCGCGGTCTTCCGGAAAGAATATCACTTTATATATAGAAGCGACCTTCGAGCTCATCCCACAAGTTATAAGTTATCAATTGCGCGATGAAACAGTTGGCACCATCATTTCCTAGTCAGAACACACACACATTTGTGGGAGCGGAATATTAAACAACTGCCTCGGTCTCGTCATCTTTTCGGGAACACCCGATATCCGATGAAAATATTTGTTGAATGATAAAAATAAGGAGATTGCCGTCTTGTTGTGTAACATTTTGTGGGCCATGTTAAAAGACACAACAGCCTACTAAAGGTAATCTTGCAGGGGAAAATATTAGGTAAAAGAGGCAGACGAAGACTAACATGGATCAGTAACATCAAAAAATGGACAGGTCAGCCTATGACAATCTGCACCGCCAAAGCAAGAGACAGAGCAGAATGGCGCTCCATTGTAGCCAACCTTCGTTGCGGAGATGGCACCCGATGATGATGATGTGTTACTTTAGTCAAACATTTTTTATGCGGAATTTTGATTTGAAATGTTTTGTTTTAATTATCAATTTAAATCGGTCCATGATGAGTGTTCCTCTCGTGGTAATACATTTTGCTCTTTCGCTTTTCGCGCTCTGTGTTTGTAAATGTTACTTTAAAAAAAAAAATGTAAACTCTTTTGTTACAAATGTTGTTAATATGAACATTATTCTCAACATCATGTACCCTGCCGGTTGGCGTAGGCGATCATGTCCCTCCACAATCTTCTATCCACAGTGCATCGTATCAATTCTGTTGTTGACTGTTTTCCATGCCATGACACCAAGCATACATTATTCTCAACATCTCAAAAAGTTGTCATTAATTTTTGTCATTATGAACATCACCATTCACAAATACACAGAGAATACAGAGATGGGATTTCTGAGAAGGATGTTGTGAATTCCCTGGACAGCTAAAAAGACCAACGAGAAAATTCTCAAAGAGGCCAACTACAACAAGGGAGCTCCTAAAATATATATAAGAAAGAAACAATCGAGATTTTCCTAGCACATCTTGATTAAAAAAAAAAAAAAAAAGTAAAGTACCCCTGTCACGCCAAGTGGCGTATAGGGAATATGGTGTTAGTGACCATATATTTTACAGACCTTCGGCACATGATTTTTGGGGTAATGTGGTCGGTATTACTCCCGTGCCGCTTCACTTTCCCTGAAAAAAAAATCAGGTACCCATTAAAGGCTGAGTGAACCCGGAAGCCGTCGGTTGGGATCGAACCCTACCTCTTGTCCTTTGTAGTCCATTTCACTAACCACTGAGCTATCACGGCTCCCACATCTTGAGAAGAGGAAAGTGTAATACTTGGTTACAATTTGAAAATTACAAGGAAAGAGATATCGCGGACGACAAAGAGAGAAGATATTAGATAGGCTGGTGTCGAGGCATGGAAAACAGCCAACAACAGAATTGATACGATGCACTGTGGATACAGAATTATAGAATAACAAGGCTACCTTACTACGACCTGTTTTTTTTGTGTCTTCATGTCAGTATATTTGTCATGGCATTAAAATGTGTTGGGCCGAGGGGCGTAAATATCACAGTTATAATGAAAACCACAACACAACGCAGATACGCCCATTTAACGTTCTATTAAGGGCGGATGACGAAGAAGTGTAATCTTTTAACCATCGGGCGAACGCAAGCAATCAAGCATGGCATTACAATTGTTTATTTGTTCATCACAGTTGTTATCACTATTTTTTGATTAACTCAAACTGTTATCACTATTTTTTGATTAACTCAAACTATTATCACTATTTTTTGATTAACTCAAACTGTTATCACTATTTTTTGATTAACTCAAACTCAGTATATACTTTTATCCATGTAATCTTCTCTTCGCGTTTGCGTTTTTGGTTACTATCTTGTCATACCTGATGAAGGGCTTTGATCGAAATGTTTATTATTGTTCTGTCTTCTGTTCAGTAAAGCAGCCGCATAAATGATATATATCTTCTGTCCAACCTTACACTGGCAGTTTTGTATTTATGATGTCGTTTATTCTTGGATTGCAACTTGTATGATTATGGTTGCAGTTTTGGGTAAAGTAGAGTTAAGTAGTTAGTTAAGTTATGTAGATCCAGTCTTAACATATGGATGTGAATTATGGACAATGGGACAACAGATAAGAAAATCACTCGAGGTTGTAGAAATGTCGTTTTGTACAAGAATGTTGAGAATACCATGCACAGCTAGGAAGAGTAATGAAAACGTTCTGAAAGAGGTCAAAGCAATGATAGAGATCATTTCCAATATCAGGAAGAAACAATCATCATTTTTTTGGCCACGTAATGAAAAGGGAACATTTGGAATATACTGTGACACCTGGAAAACTTGAGGGACGAAGATATAGAGGGAAGCAAAGAGAAAAGCTATCGGGCAGCTTAAGAGAATGGCTTTAGCAGAAGATCTACAACAGAAGTGATAAATAACTGTCGAGATCAAAATTTGTGGAGAGACATGATCACCGGCGCTAGCAGGCATGCTACTTGTTGATGATTTCAGTTTTGATTTCGTACCTTTGTTTCCCTGTACTTACTTTCAGTTTGGTTTTTGTAATGGTCCTGTATCCGGCTATTGTGGGTGAAATCCTGCGCAGTTAACTATGTATATCACCGGTACGCACAGTTATCGATCCGTGTACACGGCCTCGGCACACCTCGGCACGGTGGCCAATCAAACGTCGGAGAGATTCTCATCGATTGACTCCTCCTGGAACCGACTTCGTCCTGCATTGCTTCCAGAGCTTGAAGATTTCTAGGCCGGCCTGCACAGGGAAGCTGGCAGCCAGGGACCGGACGTAACCGAGTCAAACGCCGTGAGCTCACGATCAAGTTGGCATACCTCCCCCACCCCCTTTTTATTATTATTATTATTATTTTTATTTTATTTTATTTCTTGCGTCACGTCCATTCCAAACCGGTTGCCAAGGTTACCATAGACGGAGGGGAGTTAGGGTAATGTCACGGAATGCTTACATCGGTACCCCAAGGTGGATGCTAATGCCACGCCTCGGCTCATGATAGTACCAGACCTCGGCCATCAGCTCGTTATTTCATTACTCGACTCGTGTTCGATAAATAAATAAATATCTATGAGTGTGAATGCTATGAAATTGAGAAACCAACATTCAACTTCAGCGTACTCTTTTTTTTTTCACCTGCTCATCCCATCTGTTCTTTTCAGTGTCAAATCTTCTGTCTTTCTCAGATTTTTTATTATTTTTTTTTTCCTGCCAGAATGGTCCGGAACGAGCTCGTATACGCACTCTTCCTATCCAAAACACCGTATTTTATAAGTAAATACAAACTGGCATGTTAATACCACTAACAGGCATCTTGCAAGTGTAAATATACCAGATCATTAGATCCTCGGCATATAACGATGCTTCTTTGTTTATATTATAGGAAGATAAACTCTGGTCATTTTTTTTATTTATAGAGCCACAGAAACCAATGTCTGTAGACCCTCCTATTTCTATGGTATTTTTACAGTCCCATCTCACTATCTTTTTACTGTCCCATCTCTCTATCGTTTTTTACTGCCTCATCTCTATTTTTGTACTGTCCCGTCTCTATTTTTTACTGTCCAATTTCTCTCTTTTTTACTGTCCCATCTCTGTAGCTATTTTTACTGTCCCATCTCTCTATCTTTTTTACTGTCCCATCTCCCTATTTTTTTAGTGTTCCATCTCAGTTTTTTACTGTCCCATCTCTATTTTGTTATTATTCCATCTCTCTATCCTTTTCTCTATATTTTTACTGTCCCATCTCTCTATCGTTTTTTACTGTCCCATCTCTATTTTTTTATTATTAAATCTTTCTATCCTTTTTTAATGCCCATCTCTCTATCTTTTTTACTGTCCCATCTCTCAAACTTTTTTCTGTCCCGTCTCCCTATTTTTTACTGTCCCATCTCCCTATTTTTTACAGTCCCATCTCTCTTATCTTTCTACACTGTCCCATCTCTCAATCCTCCCACGGTCCCATCTCTCAATCCTCCCACTGTCCCATCTCTCAATCCTCCCACGGTCCCATCTCTCAATCCTCCCACTGTCCCATCTCTCAATCCTCCCACTGTCCCATCTCTCAATCCTCCCACTGTCCCATCTCTCAATCCTCCCACTGTCCCATCTCTCAATCCTCCCACGGTCCCATCTCTCAATCCTCCTACTGTCCCATCTCTCAATCCTCCCACTGTCCCATCTCTCAATCCTCCCACTGTCCCATCTCTCAATCCTCCCACGGTCCCATCTCTCAATCCTCCCACTGTCCCATCTCTCAATCCTCCCACGGTCCCATCTCTCAATCCTCCCACTGTCCCATCTCTCAATCCTCCCACGGTCCCATCTCACTAGCATCCTGGTTCCCGAAATCTGCGTCTCATTACGTCTGATCACTCTGGCTTTCACAGACGACTCGTCTGTCCTACTTTTAACCAAAATTTAGTCTTATTTCACTTGGTCTACTTTTCTAATATCCACTTTTAACCAAAATTTAGTCTTATTTCACTTGGTCTACTTTTCTAATATCCACCTTTAACCAAAATTTAGTCTTATTTCACTTGGTCTACTTTTCTAATATCCACCTTTAACCAAAATTTAGTCTTATTTCACTTGGTCTACTTTTCTAATATCCACCTTTAACCAAAACTGAGTCACATTGCAACTGGTCTACATTTCTACTATTCGCCTTTAACCCAAACTGGTCGTTTTAGCTGTCCAGGGAACGTTCAACATTCTTCTGAGAAATCCCATCTCTGTGGCCTCTAATCGTTTCTTCTCTTGTTTGTCTACCGTCCATGATTCGCTTCCATAGGTCAGAATTGGTTCTATATAGCATCGATGAACTCTCTTTCTCATTTCTATTGATGTAGATTTGTTGCATAAGATATTTTTCATTTTCTGAAATCCTATTTTGGCCTGAGCTATTCTGCTTTTTATTTCTGTGGTGCATCTTCCATCTGATGTTATTATTGTGCCCACGTATTTGACGCGTTGCACTTGTTTCAGATTTGTCTTGTTTATTTTTATGCTGCATGCTGGTGATGATTGTTTCTTTGATATGACCATTACTAGACCTTTTTTGTTGCTTTCTTTTTTTATTATGTCTATCATTTCTTGTATTTCATTCTCTGTCTCTGCTATTAAGACTGTGTCATCCGCATATCGCAAATTATTTATGTTGTGACCGTTGACTGCAATTTCTTGTTTGCCTACTATTGATCTCATAATATGTGCGCTGTAAACTGAAAACAAATCCGGCTACAGAACACAGCCTTGTCTGACTCCTTGTTTTATATATTGGAATTGTCCTGTTTGGTTGTTAATTCGTATAGCTTCTGTGTGTTGCCAGTACATGTTTTTTTATGACTCGCAGATCCATGCCTTCAATGTTTAATTTCTCCAGTATATTGAATATTTCCACATGTTTTAATTTGTCAAATGCTATTGTGTAGTCTAAAAAGCATATATATAGACCTTATTTTTGTACTACCCGCCTTTAACCAAAATTGAGTCATATCTGAACAGTTCTACTTTTCTACTACCCGCCGTTAACCAAAATTGAGTCACACTCCAATTGGTCTACTTTTCTACTACCCGCCTTTAACCAAAACTGAGTCACACTCCAAGTGGTCTACTTTTCTACTACCCGCCTTTAACCAAAATTGAGTCACACTCCAAGTGGTCTACTTTTCTACTACCCGCCTTTAACCAAAATTGAGTCACACTCCAATTGGTCTACTTTTCTACTACCCGCCTTTAACCAAAATTGAGTCATGTTTCGACTGTCCTACTATCCGCCTTCAACCAAAATTGAGTCATATTTCGACTGTTCTACTATCTGCCTTTAACCAAAATTGAGTCATATTTGAACAGTTCTACTTTTCTACTACCCGCCTTTATGAGTCATATTTCGACTGTCCTACTATCCACTTTTAACCAAAATTGAGTCATATTTCGACTGTTCTACTATCTGCCTTTAACAAAAATTGAGTCATATTTCGACTGTTCTACTATCTGCCTTTAACCAAAATTGAGTCATATTTCGACTGTTCTACTATCTGCCTTCAACCAAAATTGAGTCAGTCATATATTGAGTCATACTTAACGCCTATTCACTGACTCCTCTAATTCTCTGCTTCCAGAATTTTAATACAAATTGCTCTGACTCCTCTTCCTTGTTATCGATCTATGTCTGGAACCAACCCTTATCAAAACAGAGAAAGGGGGTTGGGGGGACCACACCGCCCAACGAGACCCAGGGATGCATTTCTTCAGTTCTCATCCACCAATCGGGTGTACTGATACTCGAAGTCGTCTCGTTCAATAACCTTACTCCTGGCATTTCGTGGATTTATCCCGCGGGCCTGTCTTGGACCAGGCTAGCCACACTAAACACGACTGACATGGTATAATTATCAAAATGGAATAATGGATTGGTTAGAGAGAATCTTGGACCGAGCTCAGTACGAGTGCTACTAGCTGGCTCGGTTCACGTACCGCCACCGTCCGGCCATCGAGGTTCCGTGGCGTGTTACTAACGTCTTTTAGCGTAGAGACGATCCAATATAATCGCTACCCAACCAATGGCGAATGAAAATACATGCCCTTTTATAGGCAAACCCAAGTGGAGCAAGCAACTTTTTAAAATATTAGTTTGTTTTTAATGCTCTTTAAGGCGAAACAAATACGTTCATTGGGACTATGCGACGCTTGTTTTTCTTTCTTCTTCATTTATTTTGATTTTCTTTGGGCTTCTTGTTTTTCCCCTTCTACCCCTGTTTTTTCTTTCTTTATTATTTTCCTTCTTTCTGTCTAATTTTTTTTTTTTTTAACTTTCTTTATTTTTTTCTCCGTCCTACTCGCTTTTTAATGTCCTCGTTTCTTCCTCCTCCTACCTGTCGTCCTCTTACTTTCCGCCCCGTCCTCTCCTCTTTCCTACCCTCCCGTCTCTCTCACTGCTCTATCATTTCATCTTCCTCTCTATCTCCGTTTCTATCACATTCCTCCTGTCTCACTCACTGCTCTATCATTTCATCTTCCTCTCTATCTCCGCCTCTATCATTTCCTCCTGTCTCTCTCACTGCTCTATCATTTCATCTTCCTCTCTATCTCCGTCTCTTTCATCTCCTCCTATCTCTCTCACTCCTCTATCATTTAATCTTCCTCTCTATCTCCGTCTCTATCATTTCCTCCTGTCTCTCTCACTCTCTATCATTTCATCTTCCTCTCTATCTCCGTTTCTATCATTTCCTCATGTCTCACTCACTGCTCTATCATTTCATCTTCCTCTCTATCTCCGTTTCTATCACATTTCCTCCTGTCTCACTCACTGCTCTATCATTTCATCTTCCTCTCTATCTCCGTCTCTATCATTTCCTCCTGTCTCTCTCACTGCTCTATCATTTCATCTTCCTCTCTATCTCCGTCTCTTTCATCTCCTCCTATCTCTCTCACTCCTCTATCATTTAATCTTCCTCTCTATCTCCGTCTCTATCATTTCCTCCTGTCTCTCTCACTCTCTATCATTTCATCTTCCTCTCTATCTCCGTCTCTATCATTTCCTCCTGTCTCACTCACTGCTCTACCATTTTATCTTCCTCTCTATCTCCGTCTCTATCATTTCCTCCTGTCTCTCTCACTCTCTATCATTTCATCTTCCTCTCTATCTCCGTTTCTATCATTTCCTCCTGTCTCACTCACTGCTCTATCATTTCATCTTCCTCTCTATCTCCGTTTCTATCACATTTCCTCCTGTCTCACTCACTGCTCTATCATTTCATCTTCCTCTCTATCTCCGCCTCTATCATCTCCTCCTGTCTGTCTCACTCTCTATCATTTCATCTTCCTCTCTATCTCCGTTTCTATCATTTCCTCCTGTCTCACTCACTGCTCTATCATTTCATCTTCCTCTCTATCTCCGTTTCTATCACATTTCCTCCTGTCTCACTCACTGTTCTATCATTTCATCTTCCTCTCTATCTCCGTCTCTATCATCTCCTCCTGTCTCGCTTCCCCTCCTTCCTCTCTATAATTCTCTCCTATCTGACTTGTTCAAATCCTTCTTTTCCTTTCCACCTCCTGATTCGTTCTCCCTCCCTCATCCCTCGTTCTTGTGTTTTGTCCAAATTGCAGCATTCTTGACCTCTGCCGAGACCTGTCATCGATTTCCTTACCGCGGCTGGCACCGCCATCTCGTCAATTCCCCCTCCCCCACCCCGGCCTCCTTGCTCCTCAAGCTCTTCGGGTCAAAGGTCGTTGCTGAGAGTACAGCTCTGGGACGGACGTGTCGATAGAGGTGGGGGGGGGGCATATAGTAATGCGTCTTTTGGTGGAATTTGAAGGAGAATGGGGGCACATCAAATAGTGCCCTTTTGGTAGATTCGTTTTTCTTTCATATATTAGGGAGGGCGGGAGGGAGAGAGAGAGGCATATAGAGAGATACAAGGAGACATACAGAGGAAGACGTATAGAGATATTCAGATTGAGACAAGTAGAGACTTAAAGAGACATACAGAGAGAGAGGCAGGCGTATAGAAACAGAGAGGGGTAGACACATTAAGACATATCAAGGCAGAGAAACATAGAGACAGAGAGATGTAGAGAAGGAGAACCAGAGAGATGTAGAGAAGGAGAGACAGAGAGAAAGACAAATAGAGGTAGCTAGAGATAGAGACATATATAAACATTGAGATACAAAGAGACAGACAGATATACAGAGACATTTAGAGACATACGGTGACATACAGTGACAGAGAGAGAGACAGATCGATACAGAGAGAGATAAACCCATTTGTGGTTTATTTTAGTAATAAGAATGTCGGTTGGTCACTTGGAAGTCAAATTAGGGTGGAGTGTGGATTGTTGTCGTGACACCAAGATTCTCATTGTACCCTATGGACGCCTCCTTTGTTTGTTTGTTTTTTGCCATTTTTATTTCCTTTTGATCCAGTTACACCCTACCTGCGCTGTTGTGTATTAATCTTATAACAAACCTCTACGTTAATCCTGGCCATTTTATAGATCAGTGTTATATTTCCTGGCTTGGATATATTTGTTTAATTTGTATAGTTTGATGAAGACTTTTCGATCCTCGACGCTGAAAGGCAAATGAGGAAGGAAAGAAGTAGAAGATGAAGGCTTTTGCCTAAACGTAGTAGTTTGTCTTGTCTTTCTGTTAGCCTAGCTGCTCTATTATTGATGAATACCGTCTCTAGATTAATGAATGAGCTGATGACACGTAGGGCAAGATAGGGGAAACCCACAACCTGGCACAAAGTAAATATGGTTGAAGAAAGATAGTCTAGTTTAGTTTAGTTTGGTTTGGTTTGGTTTGGTTTGGTTTGGTTCGGTTCGGTTCGGTTTAGTTTAGTCAATATGTAATCCTCATTACACATTGGCCATGCCCGTAAGTGCACAGACCTATTCCAAATAATATCCACAAACAAGAACGGAACGTGTAGCGACTGACGTCACCAGTGTTGTGTTGGTTGACAAGTGTTCTTTGCGTTCCTGCGTAGCGCTCTCGTGTGGCATCTCCCACCTTGACTTGATATTCGTAAAGCCTCGTCATGACCTCGGATTCAGGCTCAATTTTTTTTTTTAATTCTGTATTTCGTCAAGCGTCCATGAGGGCATTCAGAATGTCATAGCTGTCCATTCCCGTATGCCTCCAGACAAGCAGGTCCGGGTTCAGATCTCACCACGGGCAGTGGAAAAGGTAAAAAAAAAAAAAAAAAAAAAAAAAAAAAAAAAAAAAAAAAAAAAGTAAAATGATAAAAAAAAATGCAATTCGTCGCTATACCCACCCCCTGGTCTCTCTGTGTAGTGAGATGTGACGCCTAGCGTTCTCGCAAAATAGCGAAAAATAGGCGGTCCCGTGTGCATTCTGCGCACGTTAAAGAAACCCGTGGGCAGTTGGAAATCGAAAAGTGTGTGCCTCACAAAAATGGTCGCTGCCCGGGAAAAATTGTTTCGAAAAAAATGTCTACTCAAAACGTTAAAACTCTCGACAATAAAAATATGAGTACTTCTGAAGTCGGAGAACATCTGCCTCCGCGGCGGGGGACACCTGAGCACACGCAAAATTAATTCCCTCGCGACTTCGCTAGGGATGTCAGACTGGCGATCATTAACAACAAACAAAGAAATATAACATCTACTGTTCCTACTTTCACTATTGGTCGACCAGATTCCTTATCCACCCTTAGACTCATCAGTCTCTCTCTCTATCTCTTTCTCTCTCTCTCTCTCTCTCTCTTTCTGTATGTATATATATATATTTATATATACACTACAACCGTTGTATGGTATATTTGTTTGTTTTTTTAATCGTTATTCGATAATAATAACATAATAGAGCATATATTAAATTACTATTTAAAAAAAAATAAAGAGCCCCGTCACGCCAAGTGGCGTATAGGGAATATGGTGTAAGTGACCATACATTTTACAGACCTTCAGCACATTATTTTCGGGGTTATGTGGTCGGTATTACGCCCGTGCCGCTTTACTTTCCCAGAAAAAATCCAGTACCCATTTAAGGGTGGGTGTACCCGGAAGCCGTCGGTTGGGATTGAATCCTACCCCTTGTCCTTTGTAACCACTGAGTTACCGCGGCTGCAATAAATCACTATATTTACACTTTATGAACATTTTTCTGGCACATCGTGAGAATAGGAAAGTTGGAATACTTTGTTTACAGCTGGCAAAATACAGGGAAAGAGAGATCACGGACGACAAAGAGAGAAGATTTTGGTAGGCTTTGTGTCATGGAGTGGAAAACAGTCAACAACAAAATATTGATACGATGTACTGTGGATAGAGAATTGTGGAAGAATATGATCGCTTACGCCAACCGGTATCTATCTATCCATCTATCCATCTATCCATCCATCCATCCATCCACCCATCCATCCATCCATCCATCCATCCATCCATCCATCCATCCATCCATCCATCCATCCATCCATCCATCCATCCATCTATCCTATCTATCCACCTACCTACCTATCGGCCTTTCGAGCCGTAACCGGCCCATAGGGCGTAGACCAAGACACTCCTTCTCTTATCTGAAATTTGTTCAAGCAGTTTTCAATTCTTTTAAAGATATTTTATCAAATCTCGCCATTTGTCTCTGTTCTGTGCAAGCAGCTCTATCTCATTGAGGGAGCCGATTCCTGCTGCTCTTACCTCTCTCATCAATGTTCTTCTCAGTGTCTCTCTGGGTCTTCCTCTTTTTCTCTTACCTGTTGTTTCCCATAAGAGGGCTTGCTTTGCTATTCGGTTATTATCTCTTCTCATCACATGTCCAACGTATGACCATCGTCTTTTCTTTATTACTGAAGATATTCGTGGTTGATTGGCGATTTCTCTAATTTCCTCGTTTGTTTTGAATTCGTTCCACGCCATACCAAACGGTATGGTACATGATAATGATGATATTTATAGGGCAACGAGATCGGTAGTGTAATTGTTTTCTGAATCAGATCGTACGAATCCTAGAATACGGTTATACTTTGAAATGTGAAGCACACTCAGTGAAGTATTACTTGTCTGTGGTTTATCCCCTTTCTGCCCTGTGTGATCATTGACCGTCTTCTCTTGCAACAAAGTGCTTCTGTTTTCTTAGATCGTTCTACTTGTTTGTGAGCATGATAGAAACGATATTTGGGATTAGTAAACACGTTTGTTGGGAAGATAGAGACCACCCGACGATGGTGCTGGGAAATACCGTGACCGGGCGGCGTCTGATGACGCATCTGGCACAAGACCGTTTGATTTGAGGATTAGAAGCGGTATTTTTGGGTTTTTCTTTTACAGTCAAGTTGTATTATTTCTTGTTATGTCGTTAAAATGAAATGAATTTTTGGGGTCATGTTAAAAGACACAACAGTCTAATAAAAGTAATATTATAAGGGAAAATACAAGGTAAAAGAGGCAGAGGCAGACCAAGACTAACATGGACGAGTAACATCAAAAGATGGACAAGTCAGCCTATGGCAATCTGCACCATCAAAGCAAGAGACAGAGTGGAATGGCGCTCCATGGTAGCCAACCTTCGATGCGGAGAGGGCACTCGATGATGATGATGATGATGTCGTTAAAATGTTAATCATTAAAATATTGGGATGAAACAATCATCATTTTTTGGGGCCGTGTAATGGAGATGGGAATAGCTGGAATATATAGTGACAACTGGGAAAATTGACGGGGGAAGAGATAGAGGAAAGCACAGAGAAACGATACCAGACAGCTTAAGAGAATGGCTTGGCAGAAGGTCAACAACAGAAATGATAAATAAATGTCGAGATCGAAAGTTGTGGAGAGACATGATCACCTACGCCAGCAGGCATTGTAGTTGATGATGATGATGATGATG
>JAVIAB010000046.1:6711040-6713540 GCA_032433765.1 Megaustenia siamemsis
TTCTCCTTCTTCTTCTCCTTCTCCTCCTTCTTCTCCTTCTCCTTCTCCTTCTCCTTCTCCTTCTCCTTCTCCTTCTCCTCCTTCTTCTCCTTCTTATTCTTCTCCTTCTCCTCCTACTTGTTCTTCAGCGGTCAGCCCTTGCTATACATTTAGACATGTAGACCAGCTGGGTAACGAACAAAACCGTGCGTTTGAGGTCGTCACCGGTTCCCCATAGCTTCTCGTGTAGGTCTGTTTCTGTGGTCGGCCATATTTCTGTTCTGATGGTTCTCAGAGTGTTGTAGTCCTGTAATGTATGCTCTGTAATTGGTGACGATTGAAAATCTCCTCAGTCGCTTTTTACAACAACTAAAAGACTACAAACTAAATTCCTTGAGGTCGACTACATGCCGCTGTTTGAAATTGCGGATATGTCTTGATATCCCCCTTCCCGCTGGAGAGATTAAAGCTCTATACATTTAAGCGGAGACGTCCATCATTATATATTCTTCTATACCAGCTTTACAGGGGTCCGTCGAACAAGGAAATACGGAGAAACATCATAAACAGAGCCATACATTAGTTCACTGACGCCTGACAGCGGCATACTGCCGTGAGTTTTCATGTGTTATATTTCTCAGATCCCGTTGATAGTCTTTTTGTGCGTCTGTTTTGAAATATATTTTATCACTTCACGTGAAGATAAGCCCTTTTTTTACATGTCCACCTCAAGAGCCTCCCTTATATTTGTGTTTCCATGAAGCTCCCATCATCTACTTTTCCCTGCTACAAGGAAGAGAATAAAGTAATGCAACACTTGACCGCACTCATTCACAGTTTGAAAATAGGTACACTACTGTGCGAGGATGAAGTCATGCTGAGTACGAGGGAAGTTTGAAAGTAAAATAAATAAATCAACTGTTGACACAGCTTGATATGACGTGTATGATACCGCATAGAGCAGCAGTTTCATATCGACCGCGTCAAGGGATTGTTCTTTGCTCTGTCATGTTTTCACATGACGCTATTGTTGACAGCTTTCATCTATTTTTCATTTTGTTTCATCTAATTTGTAAATCATTATTTCCTAGATCCACACAAATCTAAACGTCAATGAACAACATGTGCCACATTTGCAAGGTAGGAAAATTGAAATTACTAAGGACATGTATCTTCCCGATAGCAGCATACGGTTATGAATCATGGACAATCTTGCAAACACTAAGAAAGAAAATCGATTCATTCGAAACAAAATGCTGCAGAAAATCCTTAAATTATCTTGGATAATGAAAAAGAGCAATGAAGACATTACAAGATTTAAATATTTAAAATTACTGGCTTATAAATACCATTCTACGGAGGAAATTAAAATACTATGGCCACGTCAAAAGACACATCGGATTGGAAAAAATAATAATGTAAGACATGGTTCCTGGGCGACGCATCAAGGGCAGACCAAGAAGAAGGTGGTTGAAAGACATCAAGGAGACCTTGAACATGACAACAGAAGATGTGGGAGATCTGGCTAGAGAAGGAGATTCTTTCAGGCGGGCTGTGATGAATGCAACGTTCTGTGGGAGATCTTGCTAGAGCAGAGATTCGTTTAGGCGGGCTGTAGTGAATACAACGTTCTGTGGGAGATCTGGCTAGAGCAGAGATTCGTTCAGGCGAGCTGTAGTGAATACAACGTTCTGTGGGAGATCTGGCTAGAGCAGAGATTCGTTCAGGCGAGCTGTAGTGAATACAACGTTCTGTGGGAGATCTGGCTAGAGCAGAGATTCGTTCAGGCGGGCTGTGATGAATACAACGTTCTGTGGGAGATCTTGCTAGAGCAGAGATTCGTTCAGACGGGCTGTAGTGAATACAACGTTCTGTGGGAGATCTGGCTAGAGCAGAGATTCGTTCAGGCGAGCTGTAGTGAATACAACGTTCTGTGGGAGATCTGGCTAGAGCAGAGATTCGTTCAGACGGGCTGTGGTGAATACAACGTTCTGCAAAGGACATGCTACCTGATATTGATGTACCATACCGACTGGCGTAGGCGATCATGTTCTTCCATATTTTCCTACCCACAGCACATCGTATCAGTTCTGTTGTTGACTGTTTTCCATGCCATGACACCAAGCGATCTAGTATCTTCTCTTTTTGTCATCCGCGACCTCTCTTTCCCTCTATTTTACCTGTTCTAACCAAGTATTCCAACTTTCCTCTTCTCATGATGTTCCCGAAAAGTGTCGATTGTCTCTTTCTGTTTTTTTTTTTTTTTAAAGATGGTGCCTGTTGTTTTCAAATAGTGCTAGTTTAACCTGCTTTATTTTATATTATCTTGTCTTACATTAACTGTAACGTGTCTGATTTCAAAAAAATATATTTATTTTTAATTTAAGAGTTTCTTGTCTTATACTATTTGATATTACTTTATCTTGTTATCGTCCTATTATCGTCTGCGGTTGTCTTGACATGTTGTCTGTCTCGATATGTGGTCAAATCATTTGATTGTTGTATCTCTACTCAGCACAGC